>CAHIKZ030001050.1:357500-502500 GCA_903632075.3 Acanthosepion pharaonis
AAAAAACGGGTTCAGCTTCGATGACGGTTTACATATGCGACCTCGAAAGTGACTTCATGCACGGATCAAGTGGTTCTCCTTCATGACGGCCATCACGTGCAAAATGGCGGCCTTAAAAATTCCTTGGCATTGTATGTTCAATATAACTCTCTCTCTCTCTCTCTCTCTCTCTCTTTTTCTCTTTTTCACTCTTAGTTACATGAGAGTGAACATTCTCGACCAGCTACTACGTGTGTCATATAAGAGCGAGAGGAATCCCGCTGAAATATATTTGGTTTCTCTATCGATTCACGATTGAACCACTATATCAGGCATTGACTCTCAGGTTCTGCAGGAAAAAGAAAGGTGGCATGATTTTTTCACAACCTTAAGCACTATGAATGAAAGCTGAGCTTGTTATACATCACTATGGTCAGCTTCTTCATTTAACCATTTTCAAGAGGCTTGCTATACCCTTGCCGCTGTATTTGGCAGTCAGTACCACGAGCACTGTGAGACTTTTCACTTATTAGATTGGAAGCTGTCATGTTATGTGGATAAAATATTACGTGTTATCATTTTAATATACGGATCGTTAAAGATATGTTCTCGAATATCTAGCTTACTTTATATATGTCCATATAGGTACGTATGTGTATAGGGTTTTCTTACACAACTAAATGACTTAAATAGGTTTATCTAAAGTCTTTATATTTCTGAAGCGCGTGTTTTTAAGCTGTGTTAATACTTGTCATATGATTTCTGTCTGAATTTCCAGGAGTAGGAGTTATTATTTACATATTTAAACGCGGACTATTTAAGAGAGAAAAAATATGACAGAAAAGCTTCAATAGCAGCAGCAGCTACAGTAAAAAGTCTCGGTGACTACAGTCAAGCGTGACGAATAGTAGCAGCAGACAGGTTAGGTTTAAGTTCCTAAGTTCTTCACTCATCGTTTAACCTCGTCGATTGGTTCGTGAACTTGGTAACGTAGTAATTGCGGATTTAATCCCTGGGCCAAAGTGTCAATGGAAATGGGGCGAGCAGTAACTAAGCAGTACTAAATAAGAACTAGATGTTAAATCCCTGGATGTGGATAGTGGAACGAGAACTATCTAGTCCGTAGATTAAATAAAGTGTTCAGTTTTGAAGGTTACCCGGATTGACAACCATGAACGGTGGGGTGCACAAAGACCGAAACGAAGACAATTGTCAGCATGTAAATATTGCCATACTGAAAATATGTTTGTACTTCCTCGATTTTCATCCCTTTTTTTATTTCATTATCGGATTTAACTCAATTTTTTCTCTTTCGGAAGTTACGCTATGGGTTAATGGTCAACAAGATAGTCGTACAGATAATTATTTCCAAGTAGTTCCGAGTCGATCTTTACTTGGTGTTCTATTCTTATGACCACGTGTCGTACTAAACTAAATTAGCAAACTCGTCCCGTGAACCAATTCGCTAGTGTAATGAGTTCGATTTTCATGAATGTCTCAGTAATATAAATTTGTGTCAAACTTTCAGAAAACTTTTAAAAACTGCTTTCTTTAAAGAAAAAGGTTTTGAGAATTGGGATTTGAATGAAGTAATTGTCTTAAATTTATCCTATTTTTAAAATTTTGTCGATACCAGCTTTAAAAAAATGCTTCAGTTTTAAATAAGCGACCTAAATATTCTACTTATAACATATAAACGCTTGTGCCGAATTTCACGAAAGTAACAATAAATTTAGGGAATGAATCCTTTTTCTTCCAAAATAATTATTTCATAAAAAGGATCGACGTGAGGTTCTTCCTTTTCGGAATAAATGCCACAATGTTTAAACTCACAAGAAATCAAAGGTTTTCAGATTTGATGATTACTTTAGAATCCCCTTTCTACGATGCTTGCAAATTACTCAATTCCTTCATCCGGTATGCATTGATTTATCAAGATGTTCATGTTGATAAAAAATCACAATTTCTTTGAAGGTCAGGTAAAAAAAAAACAATCAAAGTAACAAATGGACTTCATAACGAATTTCTTTAATCCTGGTTGTTACAAATTATCTCTTTTACGAAAACTGTGTTCGGAGATAGATGGAGTCTTATGTAGATGAAAATATACTTATTTATAATACTTACCGTTTCTTTGCAAAAGATATTTTGTTTGATCTCTGATAAACCTCTCTAAAAAGGAAACATAAAACCCTGCTTTCAATATTTTTAATGAAGCGTTTTAAAGAGAAAGAATTCATTTCTTATAGCAACTTTCTTTTCGAATAATCGATTTTGAAATTCGATTTGGAGCCAATTGCTCTACAGTTGTAAAAACTTGTTTTGAAAATGTTTTTTCAGCAAACGAGATTCGATGAGAGAAAACTGAGAGAAATCATAGATTTTTTGCTAAGATTTATGTTTTCATAAGGAATTTTGGAATTGGTGTCATACTGTATTTTGTGGCTTTAACTCAATAATAGAAAGTCACATAATGGCTTTTGGGGGAAATTATTCATTGAACAAAAAGAAAAATAAAGTAAAATAACAATATGGTAAAATGCTAATTCTGAGTAATCGACATTGTTAAATAATACTAAAAAGCGAGTAAATGGTTAATGTAAATTAAGAAGATTTAAATTAGTCTCTCCGTTCTGAAATGTAGGGATTTATTGCAGTTGCATTATAAGCACACGAAGAAGATAAAAGAAAATGACAACGGAAAATGAAGTCAGTGTCCAAAACAAGAGAGATCATAAAGTACGACGGATATAGAAGCCACACTTAAGATGTAGACAGTTTGCAAAACGAGGGACATCATAAATTACTAGAGACAAAGGATTATAGAAGCCACGAGAGATCATAAATCACTGAAAATGGAAGCAGTGCACAAAATTAGAGAGATCATAAATTACTAGAGACAAAGGTAAAAGGTAGAGGGGTGGAGAGATCATAATCACCAAAAATGAAGGCAGTTAAGAAATCAGGAGAAATTATAACGTAGAAAGATAATATAGAAGCTAAGGTAGATCAATAATTACTGAAAATGTTGTAAAAAAAAGAAAAAAAAGAAAAAGAGAGATCATATAATATACAACAAAGTAGAAGCCTCTTGAAATCGCAAATCACTGAAAATTATGGTATTGCAGTAGAAGAGAAATCGTATAGTACCAGAGACGTAAACCAGAAAGATCAGACGAAAATCCCGACAAAGGCAATGAAACATACGAGAGATCATAATTCCTTTTATACGAATAGAGATTAAGGAGATTTTCAGTAGACATAGAAGAAATCAAACTTTTTCTGTACAATTTTATTCGGTTTCTCTTATTTTCTAACTTGCTATAACTGATTTATGTCATTTGTAATTGATTAAATTTGTCCAGGTCTTTGCATTCATTCTCGCTATATTATGTCAAAACAAACGGGCGTTAATCGCAGATGTTCAGAAAGAAATTCCGTTTCATTTATGATGAAAATTTATTGAATAAGGGTGTTTTAACCCTTGGCTCATTAAATCCAATCTATTATATTTATGAGAATGTAGATTCAACTTAAAAAGTTTAATCCAGGCCTATTGTATCCAACTCTTGATTTTCGACGATATAAATTAATATAAAGTGTACGGAACCACCTATACCATTAATGTATTGAGTGAGTTAGGAAAATGATAATGGCAGATAATCCTACTTGGAAATTTACCTTAATAAATTAAAAAAAATAGTGTTCTTTTCAAAAATAGTATTCAAAAGAAGAAATAATTAGAAATCATTGAAAACGAAGCCGTCAAAGCAAACTATTGCTTTCTTTCTTAAATGTCTCTTTCTTGATATATATATACATATATATATATATATATATATTTATATGTGTGTGTGTGTGTGCGTGTGTGTGTGTGTTTTGAACAATAACAAATATTAAAAAATTCAAATCTTCAGACACACTGGGTTGTATATTAATATTCCTTCGTTTTTATTATTATTTCATTTAGATTCCTCGACTAGTTTCAGCCAACATGGCCATCATCAGGAGAAAAATAATTTTCTGCTTGCTGGTAGCAGTGAAGTACAGAAATGGATGAGAAAATGAACTTTTGTCTGTAGTTTTCATTTGTTTTACATTTTTTTATTTTTTTAACATGAATTTTAGTCAGTCTTTGTGTTGGTCAAACAGTCTCTTTTAAGTTTTTATTTAAGATAAGAGCTGGATGGATTCATGCTGCTCTGAATTCCCTTGGTCATTTTGACAGTTTTATTGGCTCCTGGGAAGGGGGTGTGTCTCTGTTAAGTGTGAGTGTGTTATTTGGTTCTTAGGGAGTAAGTGAATATGATGTGTGTAAGCGTGTATATTACTATGGGTGTGTGTTATGAGTTATATATATATATATATATATATATATATATATATATATATATATATACGCTGAAAAAGAAAATGGCAGCTCTTGAATACGTTTCAATTTATTCAAGATTAAACATAAATGATCACTGATCACTACATATAGGACGTATAAACATTATTTTAATCTTATCGCCGACAAAACTTTTTCAACAGTAATATCTTGTAAAATTCTTCACGTCAATATTTTAGGGAGTCAAGGCACAAAATGATTAGACATATTTGTGTGGAAATAAAAAAGTAAAATAATATTACACTTTGTCTAACATTAAATCTACGTTCAAAAATTTCTTATGTACGACAGCTCTTTCCAAAATTGGTGTGAAATAGATCTGAATTTAGCTTTGGTTTGAAAAACAATTTTCAAAAATCTTAATTGATAATTAAATCACAACTCGCTATGTGAACGCCTAAAATTCAACTTCCACACCATTGAGCTATATTTACAAATATAGTCATATGTATATTAAGTTACTTTATCTTTCAATTAAATTTTCTTCTTTTAGGTAAGTATATCATCAAATATCGACAAACAGTTTTTGATGAGGAATAATTTCTAATTCTCATCTCCCAACTAGTCCTGAACAAGGGTTTGCGAATGTACTCCGAAATAGTGTGTGCATTGGGATCAACATGCAGTTCAAACAGTTATATTAATAACGACAGAGGCGAATATTTGGATTACAATATTCGATTCATTTTCTTTAAATGTTTGTACAATAGAATTAATTACAAACGTTTTTTTTATTTGACTATAAGTGGGAACTAAAGAATAAGCTTGACATTATTAACACGTAAGTATAACGAACCTGTAATTGCATGAGTTGTGCAATATCAGTAGGCTGGATGACCAAAATCTGTGCCTTTAAAAATAAAAACATTTTTAAAATCATTTCATCCCCAAGAAGGCGATAATGCCACTAAAACGCAAAGGGTCTATTGGGGGTGGAAAAATATTTAAAAATTTTAGAAGGAACTGTGAATCCAACCGTAAGCAAATAACAAGGGAAAAACTCCTAAAGACAAGGAAGATATATGAGCGTATTTGCTTTCTTAAATATGAATATGCACGAACTCAAGAACTCCGATATAAAGACACCTTTTCTGATAACATTAAATACTTTGTTCCAATTTCGATTTTACTCAACATTCAATTTTGCTTACGTCAGTGTCGTAAAATCTTGACTTATAAAAAATTGCCATTCAAAGTATAATATCTTTCATTTAGAGAATAATAATAATAAAGTTTTACAGCAGCCAAAACTAATTTTAATTTGTAAATAACCTGAGTATTATATAGAATGAAAACTAAAATGAAAAAACAAAATTTCAATAAAGCTGAACAAATGTAAAAAAAAAAAAGAAGTATTGTCTGCGCACCAATCATAAAAATACTTCTGAATTGATTTTCTTGTTGGTATTGAATAAGCTTCAAACTGTATTTTGAAGTTATCGGAAACAGAACTTTTATCATTTGAGACGGCTACAAACGCAATTGAAAAAAAGAAAAGAAAAACATGTTAGCCTCAGCCAGTTGAAAAGAGATCAGTCTCAGTACTAATAGCAAGGGAAACTTGGTGGTCTGCCTTTAAATCAGCTATAATTTGTTCGCATTGTTAAAAAACAATGTGTCATGTTGCAGATAAACGTGAAGATTATGTCGCCTGTCCAGCTGGAGCCCAATTCAGGACTGTATGTGTGCTCCAGCCTTCCATTTTTTTTTTCGCTTTTTATGACCGAAGCTAATTCCTCGACGCAATGAAGACTACGCCAGTTTATCAAGATAATTCACTAATATGTCGCATACCTGCCTATGTGTATCTATTTCAATGCCGTTCAGACCACATGATAGTTTTATAAATAAAATGCTATCATACCGTTGATATGGTAATGGTAATGTCAGCTATTTCTTTATAAGGAAACATTCGACATTCAGTAACCAAGCAGACGATGCCCATGTCGGTTAAAATTTATAAAAACTTACTTTTAAAATGTTTTTCAAGAAAATAGGTTTCTCAAGTGCAGTTATCGCCTTTTCCGGTATTTATGGGTGTTTCCTTCCCAAACTTTTGTTTGAAGTCGTGTGAAATATCATTGTTTTAATTAGAGCATTAACGTTATATTAGAATGTTAAGGTAGAATTTTGTTTCATTCCATTAAAAAACAGTCATGTATTATTAGCGTACATTAAAACCACACCAATCATGTGATGCATCTTGATAGAAACAACATTTTTAACAGGGCTTTTTTGTGGCACGCAAATATACAAATGATGAAATGACGAAATGTTTTGTTATAAAACAGATTTGAAAAAAAATGTTGTAAAATATTAATGAGGAAAAACATGCAAAAAATGTGTAAAAATTGTAATTTCCAGAATCATTATTTTATTTTTTATAATATTATTATAATAATGTTTCTGTATTTCTTTCGAGATTGGCGATTTATTAAGTACGTTTCTATATCATGAATTTTATAAGTATTTCATTGACTACTCTCTCTAGTGAAAGTATTTTATCATTTCTCACATCGGGATTGTTATTTATTTAATCCTGCCGATGTGAACACCATTTCATTTGATGAGAAATCTAAAGACTTACGCATGTTTAGTGGCGATCAGTCTTTGGTTAACCAACGCCATATTTCCTAAATGGATTTAAAATCTGTTTCATTAAGTTCACTTGTGAAAGACAAATTTTACTTAGCCGTTACTATTGAAACCCCTTTTACTTTGTTGAATCACTCAATGAAGTAAAAGGCATTTCAAAAGTAATTATATTCACTATGCAAGCTTCGATGTACGGGTAATATAATAGATAATGGCTCGGAATTGTTAATCGGATTGCTGAGTTCCAATTCCAGTTGGATTCGTTATATTCAGTTATACGTAAATACCCTTGGGAAAGGTATGAATTCACCTCTTCTCCCCCAGCTATCAGTTAATTATTAAAACGTTATCACTAAATCATTATTACCCCCCACCAAATTTTTACAATCTAAAACTATTTCCTGGCTTTAAATAACCTGCAATAGGTTGATAAATCGAAGAAAATGAATGAATGAATCAATCAATCGAACCTTTTGCAGACAATTACTATATTGTACTGAATAGAAATCGTATCTTTATTGTTCTCAACTGATGTTAATAAATGCTATCGTTTCACTGAGTCTTTCTCGAGTATGCTAACTACCGTACTCACTTCCAGCGCGCGTGATAACATTTCATATTTCTTAGCATGAGGTTAGTTACAACGGGTTCAACTGTAGAATTTACGTGTAGGACTGAGAATAGCAGCAGAGGATGTCGTAGTAGAGGTTGATGGTTTATGATTACTTCTGGTGGCTCTGGTTATCTTTGCAAGTGACGACTGTCGCATCAATAGATTCTACTTGCAGTTCTGACATCGGATGAACGCTCATCTAGACGATCATTTATAACGACTTTTCTTGGACAATCTTTAGCCTAAAGATTGCGTTCAATTTTATATTTACATGCACTCGATCTCTGATATTGAGCAATTTTACCGATAAATACAGCATACCTTTAAACTATATTTTTATCTTACATGGTCATCCACAGACTGTTTCCCTGTATCACAGTTCATCAGTATGCCTAGACATGCGATTGCTTCAAGTCGGCATCGAAACCCGACCGATTTCACATGTCGGAGTCTCTCACCTTTATTGTGATTGTGTGGTGTCCAGTTTATTTTTTAGTTTATCCTCGATTTCACTGAGCTCTTTGTAAATTTTGCCTAGACCGTCTTTTGCTATTGTAATTTGCCTTTCAGTTTCTCACAATTCCACAAGTTTATATCATACGAGTTTCTTTCGCAACTACAAGTTGGTTTGAATTAGGTGTATTTGAGCTACAGCTTTTCATTTACTCGGTAAATAAATACAATATATATCAACACAGCGTTTTCCTCCCGTCTTTCAATAATCATACAGAAAAGCTTATCCGTGAATATGAAAGGATCCTATCGGAAATAAGTAAACAGAATATGTCTAAATTATTCAACAAAACATATCTCAATGAAAACATGCTGCCGAAATATACGCATTTTAAATACACACACACACACACACACACACACACACACACATATATATATATATATATATATATATGTGTGTGTGTGTGTATATACGTATAACGGCAAAACTCTTTTTAACAGTATGCAAATAGGTAATTCTGCATGGGAAATGTATCCAAGATTTATCATGTTGAATTGCAATCCTGTCAAGCATCTTGATCATCTTGATATTAATGGAAATTCTTGCCGATGAGGAGTTGGTAATGTGGCCTTAAAATCTTTGACACTGCAATATGGCTTCTGTAAATGCAACATCAACTGAAGATTCCATTTCTGATGTCAATTCAGAAAGTTAATCTTCTTAACATTAATCACGTGTGAAAGAATTTCTGAAAGAAACTAAAAGTAATGCATTCGGAACCACCACTGGAGCATATTTCACGGTCTCTCTCTTTATATATATTATATATATATATATATATATATATATATATATATATATATATATATATGTGTGTGTGTGTGTGTGTGTGTGTGTGTGTGTGTGTGTGTGTGTGCAATCAGTAGGCCTGCATCGATTATATATGTATTTATGTGTGCAAGCTACGTCTTCACTATATATGCGTCTCCACGTGTCTGTTATATGCGTATGAATGATATGTGTGTGTCTGCTATGTATATGTGTGCATGTATGTGCCTGTATCGATGTGCGTGTTTCTTTGTCAAATGCATATACTTGTGTGTGTTTGTGTGGCTGCGTGTGCATGCGTGCAAACTATCTGCTTGTATTTGTTATATAAGTATTTGTGTGTGTAATGTATGACTTCACTTTGTATGAGTGTCCGCGTGTATACTGTTATCTGTGTATGCAATATATGCGGGTCTCTGCTATGTATCTATGTGCATGTCTTTGATGAAAAGTGATCGAAAGTAGTGATTGGTGTATATATTTGTGTGGGGGGGGAGTGATGTGGATAGGTGGAAGTATACACTGGCGCGCGTGCGTGTGTACGTGTGTGTGTGTGTACGCATGTGCGTGTACATTTGTGGTCTATAGCTTTGCTTTAGGTCTGAAAATATACTCTTTTATACATATCTATCGCTCTCTCCACATTATGCATTATGAATACATAAAGCACACACACACGCAAGCACACACACACATTCATAAACGTATATATGTTTATGCGAAACCTTTTCAAGTGTGTATGCATGTATATTTACATGCATATAATGTTTATAGCTGCATACATAAATGCATGTGACTAAGTTCATATAAATGAGGATATTATTGTTGATTGCTTTGAAGTAATTTTCTGTGAGTTTATAGATGTGTACTCTTATTTCTTTACTTGAGTAATTCTGTCGAGTGGCTTTCAGATTCAAAGAAATTCTCATATTGCCTCTTTACAAGTTCGTCTGTTAAATCGCCCTCATATTTCTACAATTTTATCTTCACTTTCCTTAATCATCTGCTTTTCAGTCCGAACAATTCATTGCATATATTTGTTGATGACTCCTATATGCACTTGATCGCAACTGACCGTCTCTATTCTAAAAGTTCTTTTCATATAGAGACTAACGAATATTCTTTAATCGTCGATTAGACGGAGACGATAAACGACTGCAAACATCAGACATAGAAATACATTGGCTTCCATTCACACACAGTATACTGTTAAAACCTTCAGGTTAACTCATGTTGAGTTTGCTTAAAATTTCATACCGCGAAAATAAAGAAGAGACAATTTTATGGACAATTTAAATACGGATTGCTTCTTTTTTTTTTTTTTTTTTTTTTTTTTTTTTTTTTTGACGCAAAATCAATGCATTTTTGTGCCTTGTAGCATAAAATGTTCAAAAGTCATTTCCTAACAAAACCAGAAAATTTGAGTAGGTAAATCTTCACATCCGCCATCGTTCACATGCCTTTCTCTTTTTATTTTACCATTATTAGCACCAAAGAATTATCATAGGAAATAAAAACAGTTGTCTTTAGGAAGAATTTGTATCTGTTCTCTGATTTCTTTTTCATTTCGTTATTTTGCAATACTCGATATCTTCTTGTTAATTGATTTAAACGCCCACACACATACGCCACACGCACCAGTACACGCACGCACACTCACACACATATATTCTATATCATATTTTATTATGCAATTTAATGTTTTTGCAATAAAATTAATATTAACCTGCTAAAATTTTCCGGATGTATCAGGTTAGAACGAAAATTCTGTTTGATTTTTTAAGTGAAAATGTTGAACCAAACTTATTTATTTTGTCTAGTAATGTTACGATGAGTAATTCGTACATTATCTTTCGGATTATAACAATATAATATAACTTTCCACCATGTTCGTCGCAACCAAAGAACACATTAGAAATGCTTTCTATTTTTTTTCATAAAGGTGTCAGTACAAGTGTATCAGCAAAATCCATTCAGCGCGCTCGAATGAAAGAAGTTGCAGAATCGTGGTTTTCCTGATTCAAAACAGGGAATTTTAGTCTAGAGGATTAGCCAAAGCACGGTCGTCCGAAACGACTAGATTCGGTTGATTTGTAAGCGAATTCTGCCCGCTGTGGTTATAGAAATTTAATGCGAACTAAAAGTGATTGAAAAATGGGTTCCGCACGACCTGTCTCCAGAGAATCGCCGACAACGTGTCGATTGTTGCGAGTCATGTCTTACACGACAACTTCAAGAGCCATTTTGGGAACAGGAGGCTTGTTATTAGTGATGAGAAAGAACACATGAGAAATGAATCCTTTACCATAATTTTAAGCGCCGTCTTAAGAAACAAATCTGCTCAGCAACCGAGTGAACTTCATCTAAAGTAGATCATGTTGAATGTATGGTGGGATATTCAAGAAATTCTATGTATATGATTTCAAAAAAGTCAAAAAGGAGTAAAAATAGTCTTTGGTGCATAGAAAAATCTTATGTTTAGATAAGACTTTGATCGTCAGCGAAGAGTCACTGACCATCTTGTTGTTGGAGATGATTCGTTTGAAGTCGCCGACACACGTTTCTTTCAACACGAGCTGTGAGGGAAAGGAGGAAAAAGTTATGTAACCACATTTTCTCTTGTATTTGAACGGCTTGGAATTAGTCGCATATCTGCTCTTGAAAGTTGAAATAAGTTTTTATGAGAAAAATTTCCCGAAAGTTCGCTCGAGAAAAATAGGGATTTATTTATCTTTGATTCGTCAAATATTTCATATAGTGTCGTTAATTGTAACCAATTTGATTTAAACAAATTTATAATTAATTTGATTTAAACGGCGTGTGTTGTATTGTGGAATCTTTTTAGCATGTTTGTAAATATTGTCTGTTATTGGGTAGAAAATAAAGTTTGTGCGTGTGATATGTATGTGAGTATGTAATTGTGCTGGGAATAAGGTTTATTTCCTATACATCAATTATGAACTGTTTGACAACGCTGATCTCTACACAAATGATTAAAATTTCTTAGAGGAGCTCAGTTGGCAAAAATTGTTATATTCTGTATATTCTTCCAACTTTGCTTCTTCTAATTATCACGAGTTTAGGCGGTTTTCTAAACAATTTGGATGGTCTAAGGTTGACATAAAAAAGAAGTTAAACATCAGTTGATCTCGTATTTTATATCAAAACTTAAAGAATTTTACAAATGTGGCATCTATAAACTTATTGACAGGTAGAATGAAGTTCTAGGAAACAATGGCGGTTATATTGATGATTAAATGTTACTATAAGCCTTAGTATCTTCATTTGTAATGCACACGATAAAAATGAACAGCATTCGATTCAACATGATATTTATATAAGCATTTATTATTTGTTTTTATGTCAGGTTTTGCAAAATGAATGTTTACATATGAATAAATGCAAAAAACTATATATATATATATATATATATATATATATATATATATATATATATATATATATATTATAAATTAACTGATTTAAAAACATGGTTAAAATTCGCTTGAAGATGAAATGGAACTAATGTTTTTAATTTAATTACAAAATTAAATTCGAAGCTTTTAGCTTCCATTTTTTGAAACATGGTTAGAACTGTGTAGCGAAAAAAAACATATTTTAAATCAGTTAATTTATAATATTAATGCTCTGTAGATTTACATTGAGCACTTTTTTGTAAAAAAAAAGATAACTATAACAACACCGGATTATATATCTTACTGTTCTTTCTTTTTATATATATATATATATATATATATATATATATATATATGAAGAAATATACTCTTAAAATATGCTATGGGATAAAGTGCTCAATATCAGAGATAGAACGTGTGTGAATATAAAAGTGAACATTGAAGTCAACACTTAGAGGCGACAGTCTGTTTCATGCTAGAAACAATCGTCAGCCCTGACGATTGCGTCTAGCATGAAACAGACTTCACTTATATTCACTTATATATATATATATATTTACTTATGTTCACTTATATATATATATATATGTTCACTTATGTTCATATATATATATATATATATATATATATATATATATATATATATATATATTATTATTATTATTATTATTATTATTACGAACCCCTCCTCTTTCCTCCCTTCCTCCTACCTCATCGATAGGGAAGGTAGAGGAGGGTCGTAATTTGTGTTATTTTTTTTTTAACATTTTACATTTTTTTCGTAAAATATACTTCTTTCACAAGGGTCTCTTTCCGATTGATCAGACACGGCTGAGTGGAATCAATTAAGGAACAAACACGATAGGTGACAAACAACAATGGAGACAGGAAATATAAATTTATTAACAAACATGGAATCGTGGAAAAGATAAAAATAAAAAAACGGCCAAAACAAAAATGACGATATGTCAAGACTAAACATTTAAACTGTTGTGGTAGGATCCACCTAATTTGCATAGTGGAGTACCGACCATATAAATATGGTTGGTACCGGGAAGACGAGGGGAGGAATCAAGAGATTCAATCCAGAGACTCTGCCCGACTGCGACTAAGTCAACACATTCTCCAGGAATGGTCTTCCCAAGAATATACAAAAGACTATATGTAAATATTGTATACACTTTCTTGTTTCAATACATTTTGTTCTAAGTACATTTTGTGTTGTATTATTATTCCATGCATTAGTCAAGTTTCAACATAAACATTGTGGACAAAATAGTGGGAGGAGAGCGTCCTTTAAGAAAGGTAAAATAAAAATCAGCGTATGGCCTTGTGCCATACTGCCACGAATTTATAGAACATGTGCTATATCTGCATGGATTCACAAAACATCAACATTTAATACAATGTGGAAAGAAACATGTAATAAAAGATTTCATGCTAAATTTGCATGAAAGTACAAATACGAAAAAGAAGTAAATCTAAACAAAACGGGGTACAAGAAAAATAAACTTAACTCAGAATAATAAAGTCCTTTTTCACTAATAATGTCTCTTAGTCTTATCTTTTTCTTTTTCCTTTTCTATTTCTTTTTATCAGGGTCCCTTTTTGAAGTATTGTCTTACTTCACTTTCTTTTCGTCGTCTAGGGGCTCGACTGATGATGAAGCAGAAAATACGTTCTCTCTCTCTTTCGTCTTGGTATGACAGCATTCTCGCTCGAGATGGTCTGTTCTTTCTTTCTTTCTTTCTCTTCCCTCTCGTGCTTTGTTTAAGGGCTTGGTGACGGTTGAAACTGCTTTCTCTCTTTTCGATATAGTGGCATTCTGCATACGTAGTCAAAACGGGTCCATCCATTCGACTGGGAGACCAATTCTCCTCACAATTTTGCAAACACATCTTTTCAGTCTGTATACTGAGACATTTGCCAAATGCCTGGCCAGCCTGCTGGCCTGGCGAAGACTAACTTTTTCGTTTCACTATTCGTTTCCGTTTTCTTCTTGTCACGTGGTCAATTTTCAAAATATTAACTTTTTCCCATTAAGGGTGGAATGGGGTCATCGACTCCCTCTCTCATCTTCAGGGTCAGAGAAAGTTTAGTTCAAAATGTTTCAACCTATCCCAACCGGAACCTATCCGCGTAGATCATGCTGCCTGACCAAAAAAGAAGGAAAGGGGACACTCTGGTCAATCCTTGCCGCCACGAAGTCTACCTTCCTTCCTTGGGTTTACTATCTTTACATTTTCTGCAAGTACTGGGCTCTTTAGGATGCTTCTAAAATATAAACAATGGTATATTTTTTATAATAAATCTAGATAGGGGTTCGTAAATAATATATATATATATATATATATATATATATATATATATATATATATATTTGGCTTTCACAATATTCCGTATGTTGAATATCATTATTTTATTCATTTTCATGTTAATCTGGGCTTCTTGACATTCTATAACATTTGTTAGTCTTTCACTATTAATTTTGATAACTTTTTCTATAGTTTTACCTTTAACATTACTTTGAGTAGATTTGATTGCTTCCCATAGATCTTCATTGCTTCAACGTTGTTTTTCATTTTTTTTTAATGATTAAATTCTATTGAATTGATATATGGAGAGGCTGGGGCAATCCATTGATTAAGACTTTTTGGTAAGGTGGGCAATAGCTAGCTTTACAGAATATGAAGGGACATTGTCCTACCTGAATATCATATTCAGCATAAAACCTGTACAGCATGAATAATGCCTTGACTCAAACTTTCAATCATTCACTCCATTTGTCTTGCCACAATCACAAACTTTCAAGGGAAATATAATTTAGCTGCCTATAATACTAACCCAAAATATTACACCACCTCAATATGCTGTATTCGAAGTCGTGTTGGTTTAACATTTCCCCGACGGGACCTAATTCTGAGCTAGCCATCAAGTCTACCTAATGTAACTGTATATTCACCACTAAAAATGACTGAAAAAAATCATTTTTCATTCACTTCTTCGCCTAAATTGCTTACAGATAGTATAGTTTGCTGTCATTAGCCAATGTTCTTAATATTCGCCATCTTTTCTTACATTCACAACACTATTTTCTTGAAGTATTTTCTTGCTACCCAGTCCACTTTCTTGCTTGTTACAATTCATTTTTTCGTAACTCGCTTTTTGTGCCAATCTTCAAGCCGTTTTATAATTGCTCTTATCTTTCCAAAGTTTTCTTTGTTTTAGTATTAACCTTTTTCTCAATTTCCAACGTTGTCTTCTCATCACTTTACAATATTGGGTTTCTCTTTTGAGGTTATATCTTTATGGCCATCTTTATATATCTGAAATAAAAAAAAAATTAAAAATCAGTAACTATATTTATTTGCAATATGATGAACATCCTCGTGCAATAAAATCTCACATAAACAAATAAGTTATTTTAAATATTTTTTAATAAAAAATGACATTATAAGCTGAAATTGACATGCTATATTTATCATATAAACTAAAAAATAGCAACATCAATTAGTGAGCAATGTCAAATACAAAAACTGCACAACGCTTTCAAAGTATGTTTGGCGATTAAAAAACAACCATAAGACCTTATCCATTAGTTGAGAGATAATCGCAAAAGCCAGACCATACAATGTAAAGGGATGTTTGTTGGAGAAGCTTATTATATTAAAACACTTAAATAAACCTAACTTGCTGAACACGAGAACAGATGTGATGTCTGCATGTATCCATAAAACTAAGCACCTACTCAAACACATTGACACTGTTTAAAAGAGATTCCAAAATAGATTTTACGAATATTAATATAATATGCAACAACTATTAATATTATTAGAACCCATCATTAATAAAATTTCTTATATATCTATACACACGTATAAACCCATATTACTGTATTCGTTTAATTTATAACGTTGGTTCCAAATA
Organism: Acanthosepion pharaonis; assembly: GCA_903632075.3. NCBI lineage: Eukaryota > Metazoa > Mollusca > Cephalopoda > Sepiida > Sepiidae > Acanthosepion > Acanthosepion pharaonis. Next base: position 373,706 of record CAHIKZ030001050.1, read on the forward strand.
CATTAGATATATAGTTTTATTATTATTATATTTACACTGTGAGTACTAGTTTACTTTAATTGTTATAACTATGGTACTTTATGCAAAAAATCCCCCTTGATACCAAACTTGTTTAATGAATTTCAAATTTAAATATTTTTTAATTTTTTTTTTAATTCTCCGTCTTTCGAACTGAAGAAGTTAAATGATATAAATAAGAAATAATTATAATATTTTAGGCAACAATAATTAAATAAACAAGTCTTAACATACAATTTTAAATCATCTCCACAAGAACGCGAACCTTATAACAGTCAGAATATACCCAAAACCTGAAGATTGTAAGACCGCATGAAACTCCGAGTTGTGCTATCGACGTTGGATATTATGTATATTCACTAATATATATATATATATATATATATATATATATATATATATATATATATATATATATATATATATATATATATATATATATATATATATATATATATATATATATATATATGGAGAGGTAGCAAGGAGGAAGAGAGAGATAGAGTACAAAGTAGTAATTGTGATGTAAATGAAAAATAATGTTTCGGCTCCATTAGAGAATATTTAAGTTCTTTTTCTCGATGTTCAGCTTTCATGTTTCTGCTGAACTTTCTTAATGGCCCAATCACCCAACCAGAGGAAAAATAAACACGAGATGAATTTTCAATAATTTTCTTTCGATTCGTTTATATACTGTGATCGCTCGGGCGGCCATCTTCTTTTGTTCTACTAAAAACTTATAATTGTCAGAAACCATAATGTTACCATTGTCGTAAATAATATTTAAAGCATCTATAAAACAACAAGAATTATAAAGCAACAGCTAAAAATATTCTTAACTGTATCTTTGCTTTCATAGTAAATTTTTTGAGAAAACGTATAAAATTAGTGTTATTTTAGTGAATGTGAAAAAAAAAATGAATTTCCGGTCAGTACCTTAAGAATCAGTTTGGCGTATATTATTTCCATTTTATTGCAATTCGAAATAAAAACAATGATTAAAATATCAATTAGACTTCTATGTAATTTCTCTTTACAAAAAAAGAAAAAAAAGAATTAAAGAATTTTGCTTCGTTAAAATGGCAAAGTTAAAATGAACACCTACAAAGAAAAACCAAGATGTAAATGCGAATGTGCCAAACTCAATTAGGTACAAAAATGTAACTGAGTAGTGGAATAATAGACAATAGAAAATGGGACATAAAAATCCAAAGGTACATAGGAATAATTAAAGTTGATTTTCAGAAATTAAACAAGAAAACAAAAAATAATATTAGAAAAGAAGAAACAATTTTTGGACTGCTATATAATATCTGACAGACAGACAAAGAAAGCGAAAGAGAGACTGTTGAAGTGTGTTACAACAAAAACAAACAACGAAGAGAGTTCTTTGGTGGGACGTAATAGAAATGTCTTGTCTCCTTAAGGATCAAAGCACATCAATTTACCAAACTCTTGTCATGTTACTCGAGTATGAATCATTATTGTATTTTGCATAGCTCGATATTAATGTTATGGTATATTTAATATTTTATCATTTGACCAAAACTAAACGGAAAGATAAGAAAGGTTGAATAAAGGTGCGTATTTCTAGATATGTCCTTATAGTACGTACGTGTGAGGTTCCTATGAAAGATTGTGTGAGACTTACATTTTAGGGAGAGCTCTTTGTTGGTTTCTTAGAATGATTAAAATATGTTTGTGTTTAATAAGCTTAGGGTATTTCATACTGTGTACAAATCAGTCCCAGGTGGGAAAAAGACACGTGTTATCTCTAAGGCATCATATCAAGCCAACGCTAATAAGGATTAAAGACTCCGTTCCAACTAGAAGGGTTGGTAGGGACTTATTTTCTTGTCCAAATGATAGAACCGTTATAAAATTAGCAACAAACAGAATTACCTCTGCTCCTTCTCTTTTAATTTAGGCATATTTTATTGTTCAATGGGAACAAAGTAACTCACTTATTTTGTAAAACTTTGTTACAATCATTGCAACTAAGATTGATTATATTTTTGATGAGAAAAAGTAATTAAATCCTATGATTCATGTCCGTAACGTAATGAGGAAAAATAATTTATTTTACATAACAAATGCTTATTTCTCTACGAAATCTAATTTCTTGTTAATGACATTTGCACAATGCTTTTCCGTTAATCCAACAAATTAATAATTATAAAGTGAAATTTTCAAATCAAAACTATGACTCTGCTGTATCATGCTACAAACCTATTAATCCACCCTTGTGCGACACTGGAATTTTGATTAAACTAAAAGGGAAAGAAGGAAGTGGGAGGAAAAAGTCTACAAACTCAATGATAATTGTAGAAATTCGTAGGAAGATGGATTGAAAAGTTGGGAAGAAGATTAAAAACGGAATGCGTTGAAAAAATCATGTTTCAAAGTAGTAAGTGAATTGCCGAGCGGTTTCAAGGAGAATCGAACCCTAATTTAACGAGACGTAATTCAGTAAAGGTTGAGCAAAACTAAGACTATTCGTCGTTCCTCACTTCTCGCCGATGAGAAAAAAGATCATTAATGTATCTTAGAAGATGTCAAATAGAAAAACATATATTGTCGATATCGGGTGGTCACCGAAATAACATTTACAGATTGGTCTGAACAAAAAAGCCAATAAAAACCTGGTTTCAATCGACCACCTAGAAAAAAAAGTATCCCTACAAAGATAGAGATTAGCCTGACAGGTTTGTTCATTTCAATTTGTGTGATATTCGTAAAGAAAACAATTATATCCGACATTAATTCAGATTCCTTTGGATACAAGTGATTAAGAAAAATTTATTACTATTTTGGAGTGACCATAGGCAAAAATGCTGTGTGTCCTTGCTGACCGAGAAAACGTATAAACAGGGGAAAGATAACTTTTTTTTTTATCAATAAAGAGATTGGGAATATTTTTCTTTCCTATTCTTTCCCATCCATGACAATTCTTGAGATTGGCTGGCATCAGGGGGTGGGGATGTCTCGACGAGTTCCGAACAAGTCCCTGGCTTTGGGAAATCACAGTGTGAGACAAGTTAATGAAGAAAGATTAATTATTGGAAAATCTCATTCTGATGTTTTGATTCGTCACAGGAACGGTGTACCGGCCCTAGGAGTGGGATGAGGTTAAATGATGAGGAGGTGGGAGAAGGAAGAGAGAGAGAGAGAGAGAGAGAGAGAGATTAGCACCGCCTGTATAGAAGGATAGTGAGAGATAAGGTGCGTGAAGGGAGTTTGAGTTAAGGGACGGCTTAATTTCTCTGATCACTCTCAAAATGGAGTTGGACAACTCCAAATTTGGAAAATCACTCGAGTAAACATATTTTGAGAATATGGAATTTTAGAAAAAGGTTGATCCTAATGGTGGAAGATAACTCAGACCCTGGTCAATCCCACACCTGCCTGGTACAGGACTCCATATAAGCTGGAGAGAGTTGCTACTGCTACTGGAATCCACATCGTTCGCCGAGACTTCCTGACCAAGACCTTGTGTCGGCCCTGAAGAACTTAGAAATTTAAATTACTACAAGCTGTAAACTCCAAAAAGGGGATCCCAGTGTCACAGTTAGAGGGGAGGGTGAAAACCGCTGTATCCAATAAATCAAATATAAACTAAATCGTTGTTACATTTTTAACTCGAAATAATTCTTTATTTCAAAGAATTCTTTTTTGCGTGTTTTTGCGATCTTCTCAGCCTCTGAGATCAAACACACATGGCAGAGGAGTGAATGGTCGTGAACAGACAAACGTCGAGTGGAACCGTGCCCATCATCACGATACCAGCGACAAACCAGCCACGCGTTAACGGGTGAGGAGTCAGCTAGATGGTAACCACTGTGGTCTGAAGGAACTCGAGGACCAACGCAGTGGTATAGATTACACCTGTACATAATGTTTCGTTTTCACATAATTCTATACTCTATATTTTGTTACGTTTTCTGGCATAAATTAATTTGTTGTCAGTTACAGCCAAACAACAAGAAACTGAATCTATTTTAGAAAATACAAAATGTCACAAAGTGAGAGTTTCTCTTGGCTGACACAAATAGAAATCTTATAATGAACAACAGAAAACAAAATAAAAAAAAGATTTAATATAACATAGAAAATAGTATAGAAAAGTCTGTCAGTCGCTTGGAGTAACTGACGAATTGGAAACGAAATACGAAGAATATAAAAACAATAAAACACAAAACACATAAAAATACCAGAATTCCGCCCAAAAGATCAAAACATTGTAGAATATTAGTACCATAGTTGCACCTATTACCAAAATAGCTGAGGACATTTCTAAGATTCTTCATAGAAAATCATTAAACGATGGAAATGTCCTAGACGATGAGAATAAAGGAAGTTAGAATATATACTTTGTGTCACGTTAGAAAGTATACTTTGTGTCAATAGGCCTGTCATCAAGTAATACAAAATTGCTAATAAAAAAAATTGTACTAACAAGTACAGCTCACACCTTACGAAGGGCTTTTATCAATGTAAAATGTGTGCACTTATAGGTTGCCTATTTTATTTTTAACAAAAATTCTCAGTGAAAATGCCATGATGCCATTTCTGACATTAGGTCTCTGGCTGTGACCCGGAAGTAAATGAGGATACACAAAAAATCAAAGGAATAATAATAATAATAATAATAATAATAATAATAATAATAATAATAATAATGGAAAGAAACTGAAAGAAATTGGTATGAACACCACCCAGACCCGGTTACGGAGATAGGACCTGTAACAATTTTATGGGACTGCACAATACACACAGACTGAACAATCAAAGCTAATCGGCCAGACATTGTTATTAGAGACCGCAAACAAAACAAAAAAAGTGCCTTCTTTGACAGTCCCTGCAGACGGCAATGTATCTTTGAATATCTTCAAAAGGCTATCAAGGAAACAAGGAAATCTCAAAAATGTGGCACATTGGAACATCAACAATGACTGTTGTAGTTGGAACCCACGGATTGGTTGGAACTCACTGAAGGGATTTTTGGAAGCCCAAGCCTTAAAGAAATACAAGAAATTGTTCTCACGTGTACAGTCCGCACCTTACGAAGGAGGCTTTATCTATATAAAAAAATTTTTATTGTTTTTTTTTAATAGCTCAGTGGAAAATGTCATGATGCCATTTCTGACCTCAGGTCCCTGGGCGGGACCCGGAAAGAAATGTGTACACACCCGAAATTAAAGGAAATCAAATAATAATGATAAATCAAACGAAATAATAATAATATATTATTATTATTATTATTATTATTATTATTATTATTATTATTGGGGTTGATATTTATCCTGGGTTTTTCTACGTTTTGATATACTCAAGTTAGAAAGTGAGGCAATCAAAAGTTTTCCTATTGTAATTGTAAAGTGTTTTGACGACAGTGCGGTGATAAATGGCGATGTTTTTAATCATGAAAATTGGAAGAAATAAAGATATCAGTGTCATAAAAATGATGTTTATTTCTTCGAAAGGAATGTCTCACCGCAATGGCAACCCATTTACTTTCACGGCGATTGCAACAACGAAGAATATTGGTAGCCATGTTAGAAAAACATTTCTCGGCATTCATTGCCATATTCCTCCATTTTGCATTCAATTTAATTACGTGTTTCGCTTGGAACAGTTTATCAGAAGGAATACACATCACTGTTATCATTATTGTGATCATTTGTAGCCTTATCGTTGACATCAACATCAGCATTTCCATGCCACCCACTAGAATCAATCATCACAACTATGCATCCAGCAAAACTTCTATTACCATTAAAACTACTGTCATCGTTTTCCTAATGATAACTTCTATATTCAATATGGAATGTTATGGTGTCACTTTTTCTGTTAAAAGCAAAAATAATAAGAATCGTCTTTTTTCGATTTTCGTTTTGTACATCTCTTTCAATTTTTTATTTTCTTTACAGTTTTCTCTTTTAAAAGCTTTGATTCTGGATTATCAAGTATATTTTCCATCGTGTTTGTTTTTACATTTTAGAAGATGACTGAATTAAAAAAAACAAAAAATCAAAACTAAAATCAAACAAGAGCCCATATCGTTGCTACGCCATAGTGAACAACTTTCGAGAATATTTATTCTTGATAGAAGCGATGAAAAAAATAATTCCCGCGAAAAAAAATTATTATTTGGAATATTTTCTGATTGACGATGAAATCCTAATGGGACATTTCAATAAAACTCGGTTCTTCAATTTACTTTCGGGCTCAGTATTAATGAGAAAATTCCCTTTATTGGTAATGGACTCCGATAATGAAGTTTCCTATATCTGGATGCAAAAACCTGCTATCAGCCAACAGTGTAATTTAATTACACAAGCGAATACCGTGAACGCTACAAACTCTATTATTACTGCATCTTTCAAAGAGAAGCATTTGATCTCAGATCGCCCCATTACGTATACTAGGGACAATCAATAGTTACTTTCTCATGAATAAAGGTGATAACAACACTTATAGTTCAGCACTGCTAATGCGTCAAAAGGGTGCGGTTTAATTTCGAAGTGAAAATCTGATCAATTATTATTTCTAATATATAATCGATAGTTTCTGAAAGAAGAGATAAATTCAGATAAGTAAAATACATTAGTGAAATCTATTTTCGTTAATAACCTACCTGATTATAAAGTATTTATTGAAAGATGAAAGTTTGTTCGTAAACATTTGCTACATATTTAATGTGAAAGAAAATTGTTTTTTTATTTTGTGTCAAATTTTTGTAGATTTGAATCAATCTTTAAAAAATTTGTCCAATCTCTTCATAATGTCAGCATATTTTACTGTAATATCTGAGATTTTCAAGTGTAAAAATTTAACTTTTTTTTTACTTGACTATCATTAATAAATTAAATGCAAGCCGTTTTCTTCAAAAATGATTTCATTTTTATTATTTCTTTTTTAAATTCGTCCATGCTTAGAATATTGCTGTCACTTATGGTCCGGTGCCCCTGCTATTTACCTTCAGCTCCTTGATATAATCTAAAGAAGAATCAGCAATATTATTGGTCCTGATCTGGCGGCTCGGCTTCAGTCACTTTCCTACCGCCGTAAGATTGCATTTCTATGTCTTTTCTATAAATACTTTCATGGTAATTGTTTTTATGAGCTCTTCGCTATGGTACCTAAACTTTATGAATTTAAGCGCAGTACTAGACTAGCTTCGAGATCTCATCAATTGACTGTTGAGCTGGCTAGATGTAACCGTAAGTTCTACACTAAGAGTTTCTTTTTTCGCACTTCTCACTTGTGGAACTCTATTCGGCTCCATGCTTTCCAACCATCTTTAATCTTCAAAAATTGAAATGCAATGTCAATCGTTATCTACTCTCCTTACTATTCTTCCCCCTTCCCGCTCATTATTAATGTTTCTGTTCCTAATTCTTCCACGCCCTGTAATCCCTTGTGTCTTAGTGGCCTAAATACCTTGCATGAGGTGATACCGATTAAAAATAAATAAATATTATCGGTATATTCCAACAAATGACATTATAAGCATCATTTTTAATGTCCAAATAATTTAAGACCGAAATTTTATTATGTTATAAAAGAGGAATTTTATAATTAAAAATGTTTTACTGAAATCTTTTCTGTTACATATCAATTTTCAAGATATAAAACAATCATCTCAAAATACGATCAAAGTTTCCTTCTAATTATGGATGGCGTTAATCGCAGAGTATCAAATAAAATAGAAAAACAGATACGACAAAATCTAATCAATGAAAGGAACATTGACAGCGCCGGTCAAGTTAAAATTGAACATTTTGTCATTCCCCCAAAAGCTGATGATCTATTTAAATCTTGATTTCATGTCCCACGTGGCGCTAATTTGATTGATGAAAGAGCAAAGACGATAAAGAAGTAATCAGTTTTAGTTAGATTAACGTCACTGCTGATGACATCACCACGACTTGTTCACTCGCAGAGCTTCACGTGTTCATAATGCAATCTTTCACAAATATCCTTTGAGGAATTCTATGTATGGTGAAAAGTGGCTTGAAAAATGCGATACGATGACAGTAATCAATTTTTATACAATGGATGGATTCAAGTTTGTAAAATGTTTCAAACGTTCTTTACACTATTTCCGCCTGTTTTAAAGTCGTAAGGTAATTGGACAAAAAGAAAACCAATTGAACAAAACTGATTAAATCACTTTTCCTTTGCTGCAAATGATTTTGTGCAGATGTTTAAAAATTTAATTTAGAAACTTAATTTATATATTTGTAAATTCATTTTGGATAGGATTTGAAAGCGTTATGATTTTTGGTTACTCCAGAGGTTTAATAAGAAAATCAATCATTTCGTATGATGTCTTTTTAGCAGACCTGTCGGCAGACATTTTGATTAGCCGGTCAAACTTTAAGTCATGGTGGCCACGAGTAAGAATTTGCACAATAAAATTATTTTCCCATCATTTTCAAGACGGCAAATGTTTTTCCTAAGGTTCCGGATTACCTCTTGGCGATGGGCTTGTCATTTAGTTACTTTTCGAAGGCAATTTTTTTTTACAGCAGAAAATCTTTTTAATCAGTTCCTATTATGTATTAAGATTTGTTCATGTGAACAAATAAATAATAAACTGCGATTTAACAACAGCATAAATTGGCATTTGACAATCTGGAAAATCACAGAAAAATCATAGAAATCATAAAATATATCATAAAAAATCACATGAAAATCATAGAAAATCTATTGTCGTAATTCTTGTTGTTCTTTGTAAAAATGATCCATTATTTTACTGAAAATATTCGACAAGTAACATAGCTGATTAAGCCGTCACTCTACAATGATTTTTAATGATATTAAAAATGAAAGAAAGGCGTCTTAGATCATTCAATAAAACCAAATGAACTGGGATTTTTACAGTTTTCATTTATTTTTCACTTATGAATAAATGAAAATATGATCTTTCAGAAGTTAAAAATCCTTTAATAAAGCGTATACAATTGTGATCTCCCTCACCCTGGGTGCCACTACATATGATTGTGTTGCAGAGGATAGTTAGGGGTGTCACGAGATTTTAAAATTAAATATTAAAATGGACGAAAAAACATAAATCCCGTATTTCAAAACAGGAATCCTGAAACACACTTAACATAGTAATTTTTCTACGTGAGATTTTAACAGAAAAACAAGGAATACTTTGCCAATGTTAGTTACGGTATCCCAAAATGAAAAGCTGAAACAGAGAAGCCTTCTTCCCCCAGCCATAATTCTTTTTACGAATTCGATGTTAAGATGTATCGGTTTAGTGTTATAACAGACCTTAACATGCAAAGTTCTAATTTCATTAGAATATTCAAAATTTACGAAAATAAAATGCCAGAAATTAGTTATATATTTGTTGAACTTATTGCAAAAGAAATTAGAAATTAGTAAATAAGAACAAGACAAGATATTCTTGAATATGAATAGCGGGGGAAGAATCTCGCATGTCTGTAGATTAAGTAAAAGGTCCGGTTCAAATTCTCTGAAACTTACCTGGATCGACATACACGTGAAGAAGACTGACAGTCACAACAGCGAAACAATAAAAATGAGAACGTTAATCTGACCATCAATAAGGTAAATAAATAAAAGGATTGAAACCACACACAATGGCAAAATATTTATTTCTCGCTACTTTGCAAAGCAATTTTACTAACAATACTGGGTCCAGAATATGAAAATATAATTAATAAAATTCCGTTATTCAATATGATATTTGTCAAACGTTTTACAGATTTAGCCAAAGAAATTGAGGATAACGTAGAAAATTTCATGCATGATGTCTGTAAAGTTACCTTAGAAAATTTTGTTTGGGACTGTGCAGATGGAGCGTATGACTGACAAAAATTAACGGTTTTATAGCACAAAACCATGAAATAAAATCTGTTCATCGTTCTTGTTTTCTTGGGGGGGGGGTTTAACATCGAAAGGATTTAGTTGAAAAATAGATGACGAGTTGCAAACAGTACTTTACCATTGTAAATATAGTAAAATTTATCAAGAGCTGTCGTGTTTTTAGAAATATGCCTCTAAACATAAAACGCTTCTTTTCCTTACAAAATTTCGTTGGCAAGTCGAGGAGTCATGAATTAAATCGTATCTCTGAAGCCATTGAGGAAATTTACAAAATATGTGCTCGCGACAATAAAACATAAAACAAAAACACTTTGAAGTGTTACATGAACTTTGGTGTTCAAAATTAGCTTATCGATTTGATCTATTTAAAATTCTGAATAAATTAAATACACAGGGACGGAAAGAAAAATGCCATCTGTTGATAAGCTTCATGTTTTCAAAAAAAAAAAGAAAAAAAAAAGGAGAAGGAAAAATACAGTTTCGTTTGAATGAATGAGAAATGGAAATTTCAGCAGTTTCCCCAAAATAAGTGTCTCCGGCAAATGTTCCGATATGAAAGAATTAATTTCTGATCATTTGGAATAAAGGAAGAAACATTCAAATTCTAGAACCATCCTCGGCATCTCCTACGTAAAATGCATGACAAATGACGCACGCAGTACAAGACTACATCAAACAAAAAAACAGGCCAAGTGAAAGAGACGTCATATCCACTGTCAAGAAGAGAAAGTTAAAAAGTTGAAATGGTACACATGAGCCAACTGCCATCTTATATCTTAAGCAAAAAAAGAGACAGAGTGTGATGAAAATAGTCTGACAACGTTACTGAATGAACTGGAATATCATTCACAGAGACACTGACTGAGACATTGGCACGCAACCATACTTGCTGCTGCTGCTGATGATGATGATGACAATGAAATTGGGTTTGAGCACTGGGCGAAACGACTGCAATATTCATAATATCTGAGATGTATGAATTATCTTAAAAAGAAACAATAAATCCTTGAACGGAAGAATGTTCAGTACTTAAGACTCACATATTCATAAATGGAATTAGATTGTTTTGGGTTTAACAATAGCGAAAAAAGCCATCTGACGTCAGAACTGTGTAGGAGGCGCTTCTTTCTTTATCAGGTTTTAATTTCATTGAGTAAGTTTTGGTGGCTTAAGTGTTAATGTATGGTGTACACGTATTTGATAGTGGTGATGTCTATCTTTATTGAAATCAGGCATTAAATCGGAACGAAAGCCATAGCGTCTTTAGGAACAATGGAAGCGAATATATATGAAAGAGAGGAAGAGAGCGAGAGGGAGGGAGTGAAAGAAAAAGAAGGAGAGAAAGAGATCGTAAACACAAAAACATAAATGGTTGGCCGGAAAGCACCTGTAGCTAAAAGTTGCTGGGCACGGGGAGGTCAGTTAGTCATGGCACTGTGATAAAGATTAGTTAATAAAATAATTTAATTACGACGGCTTCTTGTTTGTCAATCATTTCACACAAACAGGCCCGTAAGAGCGTGTATGAAAACTTGCCATTTCCAAACATTTGTACATTTGTGTGTTTCCCTGAATGTGTATTTACGTTTATTAATGTGTTTCTCAATAGGACGGCACTTCCGCTTTGGCAAAATAGATCTACAAAGACGTGTCATCAGCAACGATAGAAATCAAAAGCGACATTGTGGGCACAATACGTCGAATAAATTCTTATTTTTTACTCTCATGATCGTAACTCATCTCCAACTAGATGTGTGGGAGTGTATACGTGTGTGGGAGGGGCATGGATGCATTCTACCAAACATATACAATTATAATTATATAATATCAATAAAAAAAATAATCAAAAGAACATGATGACGTATGAACTGACACTTTTGCCTTGAATCAGAATAGCTGTGTGCTCTTGCCTAAAATCTGTGTACTTTGTGAAAATTGTTACACCTCCCCCCCCACACACACAACTATATGGATAAATATTGCGTTATATATATATATATATATATATATATATATATATATATATATATATATATATTGTTATTTTTATTCGTTGAGACAATTTTCCATACGAAAGTTAGCTCAAAACAGTGCTTGAGAGTCACTCAGTATAGAGGATGACAGTCAAAATGATAATATTGAATTAATATCGTAATGATGAATGGAAGCGAAGGCGATAGTTATAATTATTAGAATTATGATGAAAGACTACAACTAACCATCGAAGAGGTTAAGATTGAAGGTTCACAAACTAGCAGCTCCTGGGAAAACTTGGCTGAATGTCGTTTTCTTATTCATGATGATTATTATTATTATTATTATTATTATTATTATTATTATTATTATTATCCAAGTTCCTTGTACCACGGTGATGGACCAAAGTTATAACCAATGAAAGAATAACACGAACACAGGTATGGAATACAAAGATATATTACAACAGAAATATAATACAAAGAAGTAGAAGTATTAGTAATGACTATCAGATTTGGTTAGAGTGAACTATGTTGTCTCGACAAGTATCACTATTCCAATGTCCTTACAATATGCTCTCAATTATCTCTCCTCGTCTTACAATCTCCTCATACCTCTTGAGAGGCGCAGTATTTATAATGTCAGGAATAGTCCATTATTATTATGGGTAAGTTCCCATAACCCCCCCCCCTTCCGAAGCTTTTGCGTAGCAGGGGTTTTTAATATTTTTTTCTCTTTGGATCTATTACCAAATGTTCTGTGAACTTCCTTTTTCTGGACGATTTTTATGGTTCTGGCATTGTTTGTGGCCTTTGTATATTAAATGTATCGAAAATCGTATCCATCACTTCTTCCTGAGGTGGACCGTTAGAGTCCTCTAACAGTCTCTTTCTTATTTTGTTTACATGTCTTTTATGTGAGAATTTGGGTCCCTGTATTATGTAAACCATATTCCCGATTCTTTTTTCAATTGTACCTTGTTCCCAGTAAGATGTATTGTTTTTATATGCTTTTAAAAAACCTTTTTCTCCTGGGTAGAATTTTCTTTTTGGTACGCACGACTGTGTTATTTGCTTCGTTTGTTTTGGTAGCAATTTATCAAACACTGATCTGATTTTTCTGGCGAACATCACTTCTGCGGGTGATAATGCCGATGGCGTAGCATTATTTTGCGTAATTCGATATAACTGTAAAAATTGTTGTAATGCTTTTTCCGTAGGCACATCATATGCTTTTCTTAACGCTCTTTTGAGTGTATCAACAAATCTCTCCGCTTGCCCATTTGATCTTGGGTGATACGGCGGGGATTTGATATGTTTGATTTGACAAATTTCGCAAAACTCTTGGAAGTCCGCTGATGTGAATTGCGTTTCATTATCTGTGACTGTTAATAACGGTTTGTGATCCGTCTGTAGAGTAAAAAATCTACCATAGATATATCTATGAAATCTTGTGACTGCGAAAATAATTCCCAGGGCTATTCTCTATTTGTGAGTAATTTTTCTCTGCAGGTAGTAGGGTTCTGCGCGATGGGTTTTATTGTCCCATCCGGCATTTTATGCAGTATTCACCCCCGCCCCGACTCCATAGGCGCTCGCGTCACTTGCTACTATTATTTCTAATTTTGTGTCGTAGTGTGCCAAAAATAAATCCGAAGTTAACGTCTTAATTATTTTATCAAACGTTTTCTGGCATTTATCTGTCCACTCCCAAACTTTTTCATTTTTCAGCAGTTCATTCAGTGGTGCGTGAAGTTTATGCATGTGAGGAATGAATTCCTGGTAATAATTCACTAAGCCTGGAAAACTTTGTAATTCTGCTATGTTTTTTGGAACTGGCATTTTTTTTTATTACCGTTGCCCTTTCAGGTCTGGTCGTCTTCCTTCTTGATCGATGATATGACCCAGGTATGGGTTTAAGGTAAATTTCCTTCATAAAAAAATCGCACTTGTTTTCTTTTACCTTAAACCCATAGCTTTGTATTCTCCTGAACACCTCCTGTGCGCGATTCCAGTGTTGTTCAACACTTTCGCTATTTATCAATACGTCATCCAGGTATGCAATCGTGTACTCTAGTTCGGCGAGCAAAGTATCCATTGTTTGTTGGAATATAGCCGGTGCGACCTTAATCCCAAATGGTAATCTTTGGTATCTGTATAATACTTTGTGTGTGTTTATGCACAGTAATTTTGAACTTTTCTCATCGAATGGGATTTGTAGGTAACGCATCACTTAAATCTATTTTTGAAAAAAAATTTCCGCCGTTTAATTTTTTGAATACTTCTTTTGGACTGGGTAGAGGATAGTGGCAGTCTTTTATCACTGCGTTCAAACCCGTTGAGAAATCAGCGCATACTCGAATCTCCCCTGATTTTTTTTTTTTTTTATGTAAACTGTGGGTGCGGCCCATTGACTGTATTCTACTTTTGTCAATATGCCAGTGTTTTCGAGTCTAGCCAATTCTTGATCTATTTTTTCTATTGAAGCAAACGGTACGCTCCTTTTTTTCTTGAAGATAGTTTGAACGTTTTCTTTTATTTCTATATTTGCTGCCATTTTCTTACATCTTCTGAGACCTGTTGAAAATACTTCGGGGAAATTCTCTTTTAGTTTCTCTTTTAATTTATCTGCCTCGGTCGATAAACTTTTTACATTTTGGCAGTATGTACTTATTGGTAAATCCCAAAGTTCGAATTTTTGCATCCAGTCCGTACCGAATAAGTTTTCTGTATTTCTTAGCACATACGTTTTCAATTTTTTGGTCATTCCATTGAATGTCACATTTGTAATCACTTCACCCACAAATTTTATTTTTCTCCCAGTTACCGATCTAGCAATTTTATCGGTTCTTAACATGGTAGGTTTGTTCAGTTTTCTCCATGTTTGTACGTTAATAATAGTTAAGTCCGACCCGGAATCCAACTGTAGTCTGACTTTCCTGTTTTGCATTTCTACTTGCACGTATTTTCTTATGTTACTCTCATCCGCTTGGTCAGTCCTCGTGATTCTTATTCTGCTTTTGCTTTCTCTTCTAGTCGAACAATGAGAACTTTTATATGTCCTATTTTTGGCATGATAGACAAGTTTTAAAACGGTATGGACAGTCTTTATACCAATGTCAAGTCCCACGGCGATAGCATGGACTGGATGGTAGTTTTTTCTGATATTGACTTTTGAAGTAGAAAAATTTGTTTTACCTGTTTTTGAGGAGGGAAAATTGGTTTGGTTTGTTTGTGAGGAAAGAAAGTTGGTTTGTCTTCGTACTTTACGTATGTGCGCGATGCCAGCTTCTTCTATATCTTTTGAGTCTTTTTTTACACTTATGCATCTCTGGCAGTCTTCGGCCAGTTTTTGAAATGCCAAATCTTGTTCACTCTCCAATTTTATAAGGATTCTGCGTCTAATTTCCGCGTCTTTGGTTGAAACCAGGCCTTTAAACATTTGAAATTGTCTGGGTTCCGATAACTTGAAATCATCACAATATTTGTTTACAAAGGAAGCGAAAGTTATGTAATCTTCGCTCTCCTTTTTTGTTAGATTCAGACATTTCCATCTTTTGTGGAATAGTGAGGTATTAGGGCTGAAAAGTTCTGTTAACAGTTTTATGGCTTCTTTGAAAGTTAACTCATTTGTTTTCCTTGGGAGCATATAATCTACGAATTTGGTATATTCACATGTGCCTAATTTTCTTAGTAGTAGTCGTACTTTTCTTGCATCTGACCAATTTCTGCAGTCAAATTCGTATAGATCTTCGTACCTTCGGAAGTAAGTTGCAAAGGTTTTGTCTTCGTCGGGTGCATACGTGAAATTTTCGATAGTGCTCCAAATAGCGTCTTGTGAGAGAACTGTTTCATTTTCGGAATTTTGCCCTTTATTTGACATTACACGTAGCAATATTTCTTGTAATTTAAGATGTCGCTGTTCGTTTTTCTGTTGCTGTTCAAATTGGATTTTCATAAGTTCCACAATGGTTGACTTAAAATCTTCCATGTTAACGTAATTTTGTGTATTTTCCTTTAGTGTAGACTGATATTCTAGAACCTATGTACGCCAAAAAAAAAAAAATCCCTATGTAGAACTTGTGTCTTTGTTACCACTGTAAAGTTGATGTCCACAGTAAAGTTGATGTTTTTTGGGGGGTTTTTTTTTATATGTTCGCGTAGAACTTTTTTTTTTTTTTAGAAATCTCTACGTAGATCTTGTTTTTTAGAATCTCCACGTAGAACTTGTTTCTTCAGTTTTCTCGTCGACACTGTTATGTGCGACGGATAGCAAAAAGGTTTGTCCTCCGCGTAGAGAGTTGGTTTCTTGGGTTACCTCGTCGCCACTTGTTATGTGCGACGGATAGCAAAAAAGGTATGTCCTCCGCGTAGAGAGTTCTTTTTTTTTTAAGGTTTCCTCGTCGCCACTTGTTATGGTCCAAGTTCCTTGTACCACGGTGATGGTCCAAGATTAGAAACAATAAAAGAATAACACGAACACAGGTATGGAATACAAAGATATATTACAGCAGAAATATAATACAAAGAAGTAGAAGTATTAGTAATGACTGTCAGATTTGGTTAGAGTGAACTTTGTTGTCTCGACAATTATCACTATTCAAATGTCCTTACAATATGCTCTCAATTATCTCTCCTCGTCTTACAATCTCCTCATACCTCTTGAGAGGCGCAGTATTTATAATGTCAGGAATAGTCCATTATTATTATGGATAAGTTCCCATAACAATTATTATTATTATTATTATTCACTGTAGTTTACATTGAGCTGGCCCTGGATTAATATCCTCCTTGGAATTATCTCTGCCAGTCACAAATTGGCAATATATATACATATATATATTGGCAATATATATATATATATATATATATATATATATATATATATATATATATATATATATATATACAAATGAGAGAACAGATGGAATCCACAGTTAGTAGCATTTATTTTTTTAAAAGTGTATATGTAAAGTAGAGCAAAGTGTTATTATAATATCTTTATTATAATAAATTGCAATAAAAACATTTTACATCGATACATAAAAGCTTTCATATTTCAGTACTAAGATGGTACTTAGATGTAGCGATGTAAAATGGTTTTATTGAAATTTATTATAATAAAAATATTATAATATAAATATATATATAGAGAGAGTAAGAGACAGACAGACAGATAGACAGACTGAGACAGACAGAGGAGAATTATTAATAATAAAATATTTTAATTACATGAATCTGTACTAGAATTTCATTTCTTTTTTTAAACAGACATAGTGAGATAGATGTTTTACTAAAGACAACAGACAAATTACATTTATTACATTTTGTTAATAAGTTTGTTGGCGGATTCATTTCCTTTTCTTTGCGTTAAAAACACAAAGGAAGTATTCACAGCTCATGTTAATCATTGGTAAAATTTCAAACTTTCCACTGGCTTCAGTTAATATTTTGGAAGAAAGAAATTAGATGACTTTTAAAATCCGTGATAGTTTGCATTTTTAAAATGATTTTAAATTTTAAGTTTTGAAAGTGTATTGTCACGTAACCGTGACGTAATGTGGATTCTGTGAATTTAAATATGTTTCAGAATAAATCAGCCAAAATCTAATCATATACGTTGGTGAAGAGAAAGATGAAAGAGAAGTAGAACTAATATTTAATAAAGACAAGAACAATTTTTTTTCTGGGATACTGGCAAGTTTCAGAGTTCTTCTATTAAAGCTGAAATCCATTCAATTTAGCCATCAACGTCACAAAACTCGAAAAGAAATAGATAAATCTTACAATACAATAGATATTTCCAAAAGCCAATGCAAATCATTTACAGGAACCCAAATAAAAAGGTAGGAAAAGAATAAAATTGTAAAATTGTCAGCAAATAAGGACTTGTATAAGCACATCGCAACCGAAGAAAAAATAACACACAAGATATTTGTGGAGATGGAAACGGTCAAAAGCGGGAATAAAGAACTAAATAGAATACCTAACAATCAGAAAACAAAAGATTAAACAAATGCAGCTATACACTCTAAAGCATCTCCAAGTCACATGCAAACTAAAGATAAAATTAGAAAAAAATTAATGAAACCTAAAGTAATGTGAACACTGCAATAAACCTGACTCCATAATAAATTCTGATGTCGTAAAAGATAAACAAAAAAGTTTAGAAGAGGTCAGTATCACAAAGTAGAACACTTTAATGAAAACACTAGTGATGACAGTAAAAATATGTCTTGTAGAAACTAAGCAAAGCATTAAGAGATAGAAAATTTCGTTAGAAATTTGTGAAAATTTGATTTTTCAATAACATGATACCGCAACAAAGAAGATAGCTCTTTTTTGAATAACACAACAAAATATACAAGAAAAATCTATGTGTCTATGAAATGTATAAGAATTAGTATTGGTAACTGTGTACTTCTTAATGCGTGAATTATCTTTCAAATATCACAATCCTTTTTAAAATTGTAAATGTCACTAAATTTTTTGTTCATTTAATGAATCCCGATTGTATGAAATGCGAAAAAGACCATTTTGAAAATACAAAGGGAATAATCTTCGCGTTTTTGTTCCTTACTTTGACATCAATAAATGGCACAAGAATTAAAAAAAGAAATGAAATATTGGCTAGTAAAAGCTGAAATAGAAATAAATGGGAGATGGATGAAAAACAGAAGAAAAAATGGGCGAAACTAAAAGGGAAATATGAAAGAATAAAATGAAGTATTAGTTTATTCTATCACTCCAATATATTTCTGACGGGTATAGTTAAGATCGAACGCATAACTAATGTTGTTGAAACAAACTCATTAACCCCGGCACCATAAGAGTAGTTAAGCCAATTACTGTGGTACTAGGCCAAAAAAGACAGAACTCTCAATGAAATTTTAAACAAAATACCAGATAATAAGAGAATGAATAAATTAAAAAAAAAGATAACATTGAATTTCAAAGCAAGTGTTCCACTCGAGAAAACAAGGATAATTAGAAAAGAAGACACGGTGATTGCTCATCGCAGTGGAAACATGGCGCCCAAACATCTGACACAAAGCACACTTAATGAGAAACAAATATAGCCCCCCAACCCACGAAATAAACAATAGTTAAACAATTATTGTTTATTCAACGAAAAGTAGGCGAAATTATCATACTCGAAAATGGGTTAACTTATAAAGCTTACACGAGTTCTCACACACACACACACATATACATTGATGAAGTACACCATAGCATAATAATGAAGGACACATTTATTTTTCACAACAGCATTTTCGATATAAACTCCTTCCTTGTTCATGCACTTAATTCAGTGTTAATCACATAAGTCGAACATTATACTGTGAAAATTGCAATCAATTATTCAGCCTGGCACGTAATTATATAGCGAATAATTACGTGGCATCCACTATCATATATATATATATATATATATATATATATATATATATATATATATATACACGCAGGCCAGTGCACCATTGGTCAGCATATATAAATACTTGAGCCAAAACACAACACACATGGCCTGAAGATTGCGTTCAAGCATAAAACAGATAGTCGTCGTTCGGCATTGACCTCACAGTTCACTTATATATATATATATATATATATATATATGTGTGTGTGTGTGTGTGTGTGTGTGTGTGTGTGTGTGTGTGTGTGTGTGCCAACTTTCAGCTTCATATTTTCTTAATTATCAGCTTGACAAATATTAACCCTAGATTCTGTTACATAATCTTCATACATATAAGAATATTAAGACTATATAGTAAAAATATAAACATTTTCTTAAACTGACTAACTGGTCTGCGGATATCCTGAAAATAGGCGATTTTAAAGATGTTAAAGAAATCGTGCAATTTTCAAACAGTAATGGTGATATTCCTATGACATGAACCACATTACTGCATAGAAATAATCTATTCGGTCATAACTAATAGGAAAACTAATGTGGATGCTGTATCGGACGTACTTTGTAAATAGGAAACTCTCAAATTGGTCAACATTTGTTAAAATTTTGTCCATTTTCAGGTCCTATGAAAATAAATGCACATACGATACACCTAAACTGTTTATATTTTTCTCATCTACCACAGGTATTAACTATTATCACCAAGTTTCAGATCTGTACATACAATATTCTTGAAGCTACGAATGCCAGGAGTTTCAAAAACGCAAAAATGCAGTGGAATTGCAAAATGTTCTAATATGAAAACTAGCAAATATACAAATCTTATATTTGAGATTTATCAATAATTTGATTACTGTGAATTTTCTGTGAGAGTCACCAGTGACCGTTGGTTGATTTGAGATGGAATAACCTATATATATATATATATATATATATATATATATATATATATATATATATATATATATATATATGATGTTACCTTCAACCTAATAAAAGGTACATATAAACCATACACAAAACCCAATGCTAAACGACTGTATATACAGACATATTCCAATCACCCACCATTTTTAATGAAACAGATACCAAAATCAATTAACCGCAGGTTTTCCGACAATTCTTCCAATGAAACCATATTTAACGAAGCTAAGAAAAACTACGAAACAGCCTAAAAGATAGTGGATTCCCGGCAACACTCACACACTCAACATAGAACACAAAATAAGCCAACAGGAAGAGAAACATCGTATGGTTCAACCCACTGTACAGCAAAAACGTAAAAACGAACGTAGGAAAATATTCCTTAAACTCTTACACAAATCCTCCCCGGAATCAAGTACTCTACACAAAATATTCAACAAAAACACAGTAAAAATCAGATACAGTCGCACCAAGAACATAGCACAAATAATAAAAAAGCACAACAGGTAAACTATCAACAAACCACGCGAACAAATTAAACCCACGCGTAACTGCAGAATAAAGAATGAATGTCCCTGAAACGGTAATTCCTTATTAAACAACTTAATATACCAACCTGAAGGCCCCTAGCAACAAAGAAACTAAAAACATCTTTCGCAAATAGTAAATACGCGAACAGCACATTGCTTTCTAACTATATCTGGGAAATTAAAAACAAAATGCAAATCACACCAAAAATATCATGGAAAATAAGGAAAAGAACATCAAGCTAGAACAATCAATCCAAAAAAAACTTTTTACTTGGAGGAGAAAAACTTTACCTGGAGGATTAAAAAATATATATATATATATATATATATCAGATTAAAACTATATATATATATATATATATATATATATATATATATATATATATATATATATATATATATATATATGTGTGTGTGTGTGTGTGTGTGTGTGTATATATATATTGTCATATGCCCTAGTCGACGAATGGGTTTATAAGGTACAGATCATACGCCGACCAGAAGATATATACATTCGACACCTGTGGAGAGATACGTTGGGCTATCTCTCTCAGATCGACTGACAATGGACAATTGGTAAACAGAAAAAACATTTTACAATTATTTTGAACACTGTTTTCATAATATTTATTATGGATAATCGAATATGATTAATCTTTTATTCAGGTCCTTTCTTTTCGTAACAGAGGTAACAGAGATATCTTTTTTTCTTTTTTCTTTCTTCGTCTATAGGTTCTTTGCAACAGGGATATACTTTTCTTTTTTTTTTCTTTTTTCTTTCTTTCTTTTTCTTTCTTCTTCTTTACACAATTCAACTTGTAACAGAGGTGTATACTTTTCTTCCTCTTTCTTTCCTTTTTCTTTAACGCAGGCTGTATTCTCAGCGTACAAATTTCTCTGCATCTTCAATTTGGGGTTATCGAACAGAAATACTTGTTCTTATATTTCTTGTCCGGAGTTGCCTGGGTTGAATCGGTTCCATCATTATCAAATAAGTCTAATCTTTCCGTTCATAAATTATCAGCGCTTCGACTTCAGGTCTTGCTCCTTCAAAGTCAAGACAGCAAGTGACTCCCAAGTAAATTTTTGACTATCACGTGTCTTGCGTTTTGGCGCGAATTCCAGCTTACATCAGTCCCCTGTCTAGTTTTTGTCTAGACATTTGTTGCTACGGGTAATTGGGTCAGTCAACCTTTTGACTTGCTTTCCCAAAATATCACAAGACTTCCACGTGACCCCCATTCTGCTGCTAGGCGGAAATTAACCTTAATATATGCGTGTATGCGTGTTTAGGCTATCTGCGTCCGTCACAATATATATATATATATATATATATATATATATATATATATACCTTTGTTTCAAACTTTCGGTAACTTCAGGTTCTAGATCTTAAAGTTTTATCTTTTTTATATGTGAATTGAGCAGTTTTTTAATACTACTGTTCCCTGGTCTAATTCAAATACAACTAATATATATATATATATATATATATATATATATATATATATATATATATATATATATATATATATATGCATGGACAAAATTATGGGGAAAAGTTAGAATATCATTGAAACTCGTACATATATTAGCTTTTAAAACATTATAATAAGCATTCTTGAATTGATGTTTCACTGGCATTTATGGCTACCAATAATGATTTTTTTTAAGCTTTTCACCCCAAGCAAAGCGGGAAGCCACTAGGACGCAAGGGGTTACAGAAGATTTGGAGCAAGATCAGATAGAAGTGATAGAGGAAAGGATGAGAAGAAGGATAGTGGATAGATCAAGGCAACTGGATATGTCGATTGACATTACATTTGAATAGCTGGAGATTATAGCTCTCAGGGAAACTGGAATAGGGAAGGGAGTTCCACAGGCGAGAGGTGCGAGACATGAAGCTATTGGAGTAGAAGAGACGGCTACATTTAGGAGTTTCGACAGTGAAGGGGTGAGAGCGGGATGCCAGCCTCGTAGGGCGCTTGAACTCATGACGTCTGGGAACCAGCGAATACAGCTCTTCGGAGCAATTGCCATGAAAGTATTTGTAAAACAAACAGAGAGAGGCGACGGCGCGTCTGTGAGAAAGTGACTGTAGACGAGATGCCAGAGCAGGGCCAATTATATTGCATATCCGCCTCTGGAGCCTATCAAGAACCCCGAGGCAAACAGAAGGGGCTCCAGACCATATATGGAAGCAATACTCCATGCAAGGGCGAATTGTTGATTTGTAGATCTGAACGATCGATTCAGGGGAGAAAAATTTCCTGGCGCGGCACAGGGAGCCAACTTTCCTTGCGGTGGACGAAGCAATTGACTCAATGTATTTGTTCCATCTCAGGTCAGCAGTTAACGTGAGACCAAGCAGCCGCAGAGAGGTGCTCTCAAGAAATTGAGCGTCAGACATTCTAATGGAGGACAGGGAAGGATCTCTGTGGGGATTAATAGAAAGCAGTTTTGTTTTTGAAGCATTAAAGTTGACCAGCCAATTCCTTCCCCAGTTCACAACCGATTGGAGGTCCTTTTCGAGACGCACGGCCAGGTTAGTTTTGTCAGTGACACTAGATTCGTTTTTGAGGCAGGAATAAATTGTGTCATCCGCGTAGATGCCAACTTGGGAATTTATGGCGTCAGGAAGGTCATTTATGTAGATAAGGAATAGAGTGGGGCCTAGGATGGAGCCTTGAGGAATACCTGCGTTCGTGGTATAGGAACTGGAGGAGAATCCGTTGAGAACGACTTTCAATTCACGGTTTGACAAGAATGATTGTATTAGGTCAAACAATCGACCCGTAATGCCATAACCCTGGAGCTTGCGAAGAAGGCCGGCATGCCAAACCCTATCAAACGTTTTGAGATGTCTAGGGCCACGGCCCGAGCTTCCCCGTTATTTTGAAGAGCTTGGTAGACAGTTTCAGTGATGGCCGTAAGCACATCAGCTGTAGATCGGGCAAAGCGGAAGCCATATTGCTTGTCTGAGAGCAGATCATGGGATGAGGTGGTTAACCACTTCGGTATTAGGGCTTCGAAGACTTTGCCGAAGAGGGGTAGGGAGACTGATAGGACGGTAGTTAGAAGGGTCAGAGGGGTCGCCAGAGTTCTTGAAACACCCCGGTATTATACAACTGTTGATCAGTGCAGCCGCTCAAGACGCTACGGAAGAGTTAGGGCTCCTAACTACCAGTCGAAAACAGCAACCAGAGAACTGTCAACCGTGTACCTCAGAATGAAAGGGCTGCACTAATACAGAGGCCAGAGAATGGAACCCTTCCAAAACAAGAAACAGTCATGGAGAAGGGGAAACCAGATTAACTGTCAACCGAGGTACCCAAAGAGTCCTGGCTGAATGAACCCTTTCGCAACTTAGTATAAGTCCCATTGATTCTAAAAAGAAATTGTAGAAAATAAGGTTAAATTGCTGTCATTAAATTGCAGCGAGTGTTTGTCCGCTTTCTTCCGCATGATAACATGAATGTACGGCTTACCTTAAGTCCAAGCATCGAATTTCAGCGGCCGATCCTCCGCCCTCACCAAAAATTTAATCAATAAAATTAAGAACAACAGGAGAAAGAAAACGGCGAAAAACAATTCCAAGTTGTAGAATACTGACGAGACACTTCCGCATCTAGCCAAAGAATTCAATTTTCTTTTTTTTCTGATTTACTTCGAAATAACTTTTTAGAATAGTAAGTGGCAAAATCATTTCTTTGAAATTTAATCTGTAGTGCTAAAATTTAATCTGTAGTTACTAAATCTTTCCTAATTTTTTAGTAACATGATTAGTTTCAATTTATAAGTGCTTCTTCTTTGTTGAAAATGTCTCCGAAGGAAAACATTCCCGAAATTAAAATGGCTGAAATCATTGCATTGTACAAAGAAGGGTTATCTCAAGTCAAAATTGCGAGAAAAGTCAAATGGTGTACAAACAACTATCAAAAATATACGGAAACCAATTCTTTCAAAAATCGTAATGGTAAATACCGGAAAAGGTGTACAAACTCAAGGGAAGACAGACTGCTAAAGAGGGTGATAGGAAAAAACTCTTCTAAGTTGAATGCAGAATTTCGAGAGGCAATGAACAAAGTGATATTGACTCGCACAGTGAGAAAAAGGAGGTTAATAGAAGCTGGTCTCAAATGATGTAAAGCTAGAAAAAAATCATTGCTGTCTGAAGTTAATTGAAAAGAGACTTTCTTTTGCAAGAGTATGAAAATTGGATGGTTGAGGATTGGGCCAAAGTTGTCTGGTCTGATGAAAGCAACTTTGAAGTTCTTTTATTAATTGAAAGTAATTTATTGAGTATAATTGATTTTATTACGTCTTTTAATACTATATTTTTATTGAATAGAAAATTATCCCTAAAATTTTTATCAGATTTTAGAACCCCTGGAGTTGTTTATGTTCGTCGAAGAGTTGGGGAAGCATATGATGCACAATGTATTGCCCCAAGTGTAAAATTTGGAGGTGGTTTTGGATTGTATGTTCCGGGACAAGAATGTGTAGGTAGAATGAATTCCAACACTTACATATGTTAGACCAATGTTATCAACTTTCATTACAGAAATTTTTTAACAATAACATACCGCATAGAGTAATCTTCCAACAAGACAACGCACCATGTCACACATCCAGAGTTAGCGAGAGACAGATAGGTCGTCAGAAAGAGTAAATAAGGACAGTAAACACGTTTTTTAAAGGTATTTTATCTATAATTAAATGCATTTGAAAAATGAAAGAGTTATATAATTTTTTTCTATGGACTCAAAGAGAACTTGGCCAAATAATTCGTTCCTTTATTGATTAAATAGTCTTTGATGAATAGATAGTTATTGTAAAACAGGCAAAACTGGGAAACTGTTTAATGCTACATGTCTAATGTTAACTTGAAAGACAACAAAAATGACAACAATGACATGAAATCATTTATTCTCTTCTTTCATAATTGATCCTATCCTGTTTTCCCAGACTAACGAATCACTTTTCTATTTCATGTTTATCATACACTTATGTTTCGTTTTGGTTTCTATGAAACCTTATTTTCGTGCATTGTGAAAATCCAGTCGCCATTTAATATATCAATATCCAACACAATCGCTTTTACGCGCAAATATAAATAAAGCTCCTAATGCAACACAGATTTTTTTCTCTTTTCAACAATAGAATCAACTCGATCCAATGAGCGTTCACTAAATTACTTCCTAGACTTTTATTCAACTCTTTCATTTACAATTTTAAAGCGGGCAAACATTCACAGCCGCGAAAGGTGGGTGCAATACAAAATCCGTTTCCAACCCTTTTATTATGAGTGATTTTTACTTTATCGACAACAATTTTTGTATCACTAGGAACTTTTTGTATCACTAGGAACTTTTAGCGTTCCATTTTGATTGCTACATTTGATTGGGCAATCGGTTGATTTTCATCTGTCAGTTTGAAGTTAATCTACTTAATACTTTATTATAAAAAAGAGAGATATTATTTCTTTCAGAATCGACTGAGAGGAAAAACAAATAGCAATGGAAATATAAGTTGACACGTGGGACGAGAAGCTTTTGAAACCAAGGCTTACATGAGAGTAAGTGATTTGTAATACAATAATGCAGTGTCTGCAAAAGTATTTATAAACCATTTCTGTTTTAAGACCAAGATTCTCTATAAGAAAAGAAGGCGTTTGATTTGCATCGAATTCGTTTTTTTTATTTTTTTTTTATTTTTATGATTCTTGTAAATATTAACGTGACTTTTTTCTGGAAATGTAACGATCTCTTTTTTCTGGAAATGTAACGATCTCTTTTTTTCTGGAAATGTAACGATTTCACTACGCTTTAACCGATTGAACATTTTGAATCTTCTTCAACCGATTGTGAAAAGAGTCAGATTTGTTTTTTACTTTCTCGTTAAACTCTTCATGCAAATACCTCGCCTGATTTAATCAGCATGCAACATTTAACGCATACTTTATAATAATAATAATAATAAACATGAATTTAATACATTGTCACGTATGATAATTTTGTATCACGATGTGTTATTAATTTTATTGATTAACTCTTCTACGTTTACAAAAGTTCGATCTATTATATCTTCTAGTATCTAATGTTTAGTAAATATGACAATGAGTTTGTAAAAAGCAGAATCAACCGATTCATTTGTCTTTTTCTTTCAATTTTGTAGCCCTTAATAAGATGTGAAATGAAAATTCCACAAGTGGCGATAGACCTCATTTTAGACTCATTAATTCGTTGACCAGAAAATCTCTATATTGGCTTTTTTTTTGTAAAGCCCAATGGAGTAAAAAAACTTTCTTGAGAAACACCGATAATGATGCGAAAAATGAAACTAGATTTTGGTTTTATAATGTTGTTCGTTTCTTTCATTTCTATTTACACTAATTAACCGAATAGGAAAAACTGTTTTACGCCTAAAAATTATTTTACATCTAATTAAAATTTTTAAAAAATTAAAGAGAATCTTCATATTTTCATCATATTTTAATATAAATGTCGTTCTAGGTTCGACGAACGGCCAAAAATATTTAAAGAATATAAAAACTATTCTTTAAATATTTTAAGCATTCATTTCTTAATCAATTTCTGTTTTGTTTTTGAAACGTATATTTTATAATCAAGGGATATCCCTATTTTTATCAACATTAAGAAAAATAAAGAAAATATTTGAAACGTCTAGATTTGCTGTCAATTATTGTTTTAAAAGTTTATTCTATAGAAATTCCCAGCTTATCACAGTGTAATGGTTTAAGAGCTTCTAGAGAAATAATTTTATCAATTACCTGAAAGATAACTCTTTGATCTTTCTTATACATTTATTAATTGATGTTTTAATGAAATTTCTCTTCAAGGCGTAGGTAATAACGGCTCTCCACAGCTTCCTTTTCGTCATTATCTGCGCAATACCATGCATTCTTGGGAATGATAGCAGAGTGGTTTCTCGATGCATTTTCCACAGTTTGAAATTCAGAATTTTACTTCTCTTTGACTGGTTGTCACTCAAGGCTACAGATATCAGTCTATCCTGGTATTTAGCCCAGTGTAGAAAGAACAGATGGTTCATGCCTTTCCCAAGGGAAATAATGCGAACGACGTAAACACAGCAGACTAACCCGAAATTTGAACTCTGCTCGCCGGATTCACTGGCGATATTTATTATATTACCCGAACGTACTATTAACTGATTCTCTGTAGACAAAACATTGTTGATAAAAGAAGCTAACGGTTCTAAAGATTAAAAAAGGTATGGAAATGAGTTGTAGATGACCTTCTAGAATGAATATTGTTGAAGGTGTTAAACAAAAAGAATCAGATCATGGCTAGATCAGGAGAGACTTCAACATCCAAATATAAACAGAAGCTATTGGTTAAAATGTTCTTTGTATTTGGTTGTATTTTATCACAGTTGCTGGACAAACCGATATTTGAGTGGGTAACTGGCTCTTTTGAATGTCGCACTGAAACAGAAAATATCTTTTGACTGGTAAATTTGCTAAATGCTGCTCCGCGTCATGTTACAAATACGGCTCATCAAACGATGAATGACTTGGGATGTTAAACTCTTCCTCATGCGGTAGATTCCCAAAACATGTCAGCCGTTCCAACAGGTTCAAGTTCTAGAAAAATTCCACGAATAAAATCTGGAATCGTTCTTTTATAGTAGAATATACAATTTACCTAAAAAGTAGCGTAAAGTCATGAAAAGATAAGGCAAATACTTTGATGAGTAAGTAAGAATGCAATGAATTTATGTAGAGAAAAGTGTTTATCGAAAGATACTATCAACCGATATTTTAATAATCTGTTTTTAGCAATATAAAGCTCAATTAAAAATATAGAAAGCACTTAGCAATAAATCATATTCATTACGAAGCGTAAGTATTCTTTATGTGCTTTTCTGTTCTTTCACATTTTAAGTATTATTAAAATTAGAATGTCATTCAAAACCAGATAAAACGATTTTCTTTTAATTATTTATTATCTCAAATTTTAACAGAGAAATCATTCAAATATTCACGAAATCGATCATCAAATATTATCTGAAAAAAATTGCTTTCATTATTCATCGACTAATAAAATCTGATGTACAAAGGGTTTTATAATATTTTTATTATAACCAGCAAAGATATCTGCATACAGAAGACAAACTCTGGTGTATATATTTCTTTGAAATAACCATGTTAACAACATATTAGATGCGTGTAAAAGGTTCTAGGTTTTTCATTTTAACAAGTTTATTATTTACATATATTGCATTTTTACGTACAGTTTTTGAAGTGGGATGAGGCTGGTCATCATTGACAATCCTAAATCTAGCTAATCGGATTCTCTATATATTCATTCGTTACAATTTACCCATTCACCACAAGGACACATCCCTCTTCACTCAATCCTACATTTGCCAAAATACCACAAACTCACAGGGGAACCTATTAAAACCTCATGATGCAAAAATTTGTCTTTTTCTTTGATTATTTTTTTCATGTTTATTTACAAAAATATAAGAGTTACGTTATGAAGAAATAAGGGGGTTGGAGGGGTGATCATAATGACGAAAATAAAAAACAACCAAATATTCAAACTAAAACAAAAATATGTTAGTAGGACACTTCCACGCATTGTCAGATTTACTTATAGGCTTAGCGAGCTGAAAATTTATCAAACTCTAGGGGGTCTCCTGCCAAAGTGTATAAATTTTTGACACTATCATAGGCCTTTCTTACACATATTATCATAACCCATTGTAAACCTTAAATAAAACTTCAGTAATTTTAACCACTCTTCCATTTTCCTCTAATCATGAGAATGGAAGATTTTGAAGGGCCTCACAAGTGAAATAGTCTAGGGCCTCTCTTCATCTAATTCCAGCTCCGCGTTCTCTCCACAGTTTTTTTTTTACCTTGTATTCAGTATCTAGTTAAAAAAAAACAAAAAACGTTGGAAACTTTTTTCACGCGCTAAAAACGAAAACACGGGCATTCAAACACGGTGACTGAGCAAAAGTGTGTTTTATTCAGTCGATTAATTTTTATAAGATTTCATATAAATTAAGTCTGAATTCTTGAAATCGAATGAACATGTCCAACTTGTATAGAAGTCAAAAAAAGAAAATAGAATGTCACGTAAGTTTAATCAATAACTGTCTTTATGTTTGCTCTAAAGGTTAATTATCAGAACAAAAGATCGTAACATTTTGAAGTAAATTTCAAAGGCAATCTTTATATATTTGTACATAGATTTATTCAGTCTATATTTCTGAGATGAGGTATTATGTACATTATTTACATTATTCGAACTATTCTCCTCATCTTTGTCGCCATATTTATTACAACGATTCCGCCGTTGTACGCTCCAGCTTACTTCAGGTGGTTGGAATGTCGAACTTAACCCTTTATTTCGCTCACCGGGGTAGACTGTTCTGGTTCCACGTGCCATGTTTAATGGATATCAGTTATCAGTTATCTCCTGTTAATTTCCCTCTGAAAGTTCTCCACTGCCTTAACCTGTCACTGGATCTAACCAACGCCTTTATCCACTGTGCCATGTGTCCTTGAGGACATCTGTGTATGAATCTCTGGGTATTATAAACCTAATTTCTTCAGCAACCATTTTTACCAGTGCTCATATTGCAACTTTTGTTGTTATTATCACTTTTCTCTGGCACTCCTTATTACTGATTCTCATATTGTATTCGTTTCTATGCTTGGTCGGTTCAGGAGATTTTTGTGGCCTAGCATATGTGCTGATTCCTTAAGTTTACGAATTTTCCAATGGTGTTCCTTGTCTATGATCTCAACCTGATTCCACAGAGGGCGGTGATCGCCCTTCTCTCTCCATATATGGTCAGCCACGCCTGATTTTTCCACTTCCCCTCGTGTTACAGATTTCTGGTGTTCTTGTAGCCTTACCTTAAGGGGGCGGCCTGTCTCCCCTTTATATTTCTTTCCGCAGCTGCACGGGATGGCGTACACACAGTCTTTAGTCAGGTTCTCCTCTATGGTGGGGATATTACTCGGGAGAGATATCTGCGAAGTGTCGTCAAGCTTTTAAAGGTTGTCTTGATATTATATGGACCGTAGCTCCTTTGTATTTTCTCTGATAACCCCGTCACATAAGGCAGGCAGACTGTTTTCTGGGTGTTGGTGTCCTCCTCTTGTACCCGCCCATCCCAGTTTTTTGGGGCTGCTGCAATATGAGAACTGGTAAAAAGGGTGCTGAAGACATTAGGTTTATAATACCCAGAAATTCATACCCAGATGTCCTCAATATGGACACATGGCACAGTGGATAAAGGCGTTGGTTAGATCCAGTGACAGGACCCAAAGAGTGTGAGTTCAATACCCTGTTAAAGCAGTGGATAACTTTCAGAGGGGAATTAACAGGAGATAACTGATAAATGACATCTATTAAACATTCTACAGTCTACCCCATTGAGCGAAATAAAGGGTTAAGTTCGACATTCCAACCACCTGAAGAAGGCCGGAGCGTACATGAACCGTGTAGGAACATGAGGCAGGCACATGAACCGTGTAGGAACATGGGGCAGGCAAATGAACCGCGTTGGAAAAATATCACATGACATATCTGTCATAAATTTCAATCTCGTATTAAATGAAATTACATGATTAAATGCCATCATGAACATTTGTTCCAACTCAATAAATTTGGTTGACTGTATGTGTGTGTATGAGATTTTCTTTGTTCAAATATTACATAAAACTGACATCAATAAATATTTGTATCTTGCCCAACTTAGCAGTTCTTGCTTAACGCAGATAACAAGTTTGAATATTCAACATTAAAATTAAATTAAATTTATTTTTAATCTGAACTTTTTATAATTTTTACAAAATATTTGTTTATGGCTTTCATAATCAAATTATTTAATTAGTAAAATGAAACCATTTTCTATCTTGAAAGTGCAAACCACTACAACATATAGATAAGATACTGGGAGTAGAATTCAAGCAATGTGCTAACAGAAATAAGTGTGGGATTACACCAGATTGTCAATTAAAAGGCTCGATGGGTGATGATTTATTCGAAAGGGCTATTAGCTCTCTTTCTTTTGTGTTTTTTTGATGCAGTTAAGTACAAGACTTGTTCTCTTATTTCTGCTTTCTTAATCAACCTTCTAAATTTGAAGAATTATCCACCTTCCTTGGGAGTAGTCACATGGATTTCTCCTCCCTTAATTTCTCCTGCTTCACTTCAAATCTCGCACCGCTACTCCGCACAAGCGGGACTAAATTCTGCCCCTTCCTCCTCCCCCTCCTAAATTCTGCTCCTCCCTCCTTCCTTCTCGGTATTTTAACTCTGCCCACTTCTCAGGGCTGGCATAACCGTCTTTCTGACAAATCTAATTTTTAAAGTGCGAAGAAGAAAAGGCGTGGCTTATTCGCCTCATTAATTTCAATTCTCTGATCCCCTTTCCTGGACCCACCTGTCCAGCGAAGACACACTAGATCATCTTCTCATTTTAACTTTCAGAGCGATAGATAAAAATGATTTCCCAATTTGTTTTCGTCAATCAAAATATATTTGTTTACCTAAGTTCTCAACAAAGAAACACGCTGTCTCTCATTCTTATTCTTGGGCCTGTCTTAGCGAAAACATATACCAGATCACCTGCCTGCGATGACGGATCTATTTTCATGTACACACACACACACACACACACACACACACACACACACACACATATATATATATATATATATATATAGATAGATAGATAGATAGATAGATAGATAAAGAGAGAGTGTATGTGATCCTCCACATGTTAAATTAATTTCTTTGGAAATTAACACTGCCCGCTACGTAAGAAATGTTTTCATTTTTAAGGAGTATATTTTGATAATCTAAAAAAATATTATAAATTAAAAACTTATGACATACAAGAACATCAAGCATAAAAACCTATGACATTTTTATGACATAAAAATATCAAGCCTGCAAAAACTTCTAAAATTCTGTATAAGAAGTAAATGCTTAGAAAAATGTTTAAACCTATCAAGCTGCTTTTATTTCAACAATTTCAAAAATACTGTTTTGCAACATATACAAATCACTCAAAGAAACAAGTGCTGTGCAGCGGGAAGGAATTTAACTCACTCATTGCCTATCATTACGATTTTTTAATAATTCTTAAATTCTTTTGAAAAATTAAGGAATTTGAAACGTAAACTTCTACCCATTGATCCAGTTTTATTTTTAAAGGAGTAAACAATATCTTGTTTTGTATATTGCATGTCGGATTTCAGAAAATGAATTATATTCAAATAGTAACGGCTATTTGAGCGTAAGAGTTGATTTTTTTTTATCTACCAAGCAAGGCGGTAAAGCCACTAAGACACAAGGGATCATTGGGTGTGGAAGAATTAGAAAACAGAAACATTACTAAGGGATGAGAACAAAAGAAAAGTAATGAGGAGGACAGTATATAGCGATTGACATTGCATTAAATTTCTGATGATTAAAGTTGACTGGAAAGCATGGAGCCGGGAGAGAGTTCCACAAGCGAGAAAAGAAACTGTTGGCATAGAATTTACGGTTACATCTAGCCAATTCAACTGTAAATTGATGAAACCTCGTCGTCAGTCTAGTACTGCACTTAATTTCATACTGTTATCATTTTCAAGTTTCAAATTAAAAATAAACTTGAAAAAGAATAAGTGATGATCTTAAACACAAACTTTCAAACTAAGTAAGTTACTAATCAAGTAAGACAAATATTTCATATTATTATGTGTGCGTGTGTGCTACCGTGTCTAAAGGAACATATTCCAAATTCCACTTCACAGTCGTAACATTACACGAATGGCTGAGTAACAACCGTGCCTGTAAAAAAAAATAATAATAATCACCTGACGTTAATTGGAAAAATGGTTTTAAATTAAAACACATAGGACGAATACAGTATTGTATAAGTTTTGTGTAACTTTTCATTTCGGTTGTATTTGCTTAAAATCACCTGGGACTCAACCAATCATTGACATGACAAAACAATGTTTCCTCTTTGTCAGAATGAAATAATCAATGCTTCGATTTCTGTCCGAATCACTTCACAATGAATAATGTACACACATATATCATTGTCGGTTAAAAATCTCTGCTTATTCATCGCGCCCGAATTACATAGAACTATTCGTCCTCAAGAGAGAGTGAATTTCGGAAAGAAGTCTTCACAATAGCCACGATGAACAATCATAATAAAAAAGCGAATATTCAAGTTTACTCATATTTGAATCATTAGAAACTAAGCGAAAATGAATGTTGCCTCATGGGTTTTAAAGCGAAAGACTGATATATTTTATCAATCCGTTCGATGGTGGGATGAGGAAAAAGACGGAGACAGAGACAAGCTATTATGTACACATATTGATATGCTGTGTTGATGTGGTTAACGATCTGGCCTAAGAAGCCTTTCATAGTAAGCTCCATCATCACTGACTTTACTGAAATTGTAGCTTGTGCTGAACTTAGTTAAACTCCGTAAATATCTATGTATATAGACGACATAAAACTTGTATGTGCATATAAATACAAGGTGGGTGGAAAGTAACTAGGCATTAGAAATTGCTTATAGAATTTTTAGTATCACTGAAGTCACGACGGAAACATTTTTTAAACAAACAATGCTAATAAGGTTTTTTATTTATTTACGTGCAGAAGCTAAAACCTAAAGACTATGACTGCAGAATGGAATATGGAGAGTTAATGCTAGGTTGGCATGAAGATTGGCCTGAATTGTTTGGAAACATCCTTCCATTTTGATGATTTCATCAATCATCACAACTGCCATTACTGAACGTCGTGCGATAACGATCCGAACATGACGGTTGAGGGGGGGATGCAAGTTCGATCCAAAGTGACCGTGTGGTGCAGAATGACGGCCACAAGAGTCGTCGGCCCATATCTCCTGCGTGACACCCCAAATACGGACCGCTATTTTCAGATACTCGAAAATTATATGTGGCTCACAGTGTCTGGCTGGGATAACATTGGTGACATGGCATTCATGCAGAATAGTGCACCACCCCATGTTGCTCTTATTGGCGTTAATTCAAGATTTTCCAGGAGGGTGAATGTGACGACGCGGACCTCATGAATGGTCTCCAAGAAATCCAGATCTCACTCCATGAGATTTTTACCTGTGGGGTTACACAAAACAGGTGTAAAAAAAACAAAACCTCGGCACCTGGAGGACTTAGAGACACGGATTTAGGAGGTTCTCAATGATATTCCAGACGACGCCCTTCAGAAGATTGTTCATTTCATCCCTGGCCGTTTGAGGAAACCAGTTGACGCCACCGGTGCTTACGTTGAAATATGAACATTTACTTTTTCTCACGTAATAAAGAACATTTATCATTTGTTGAAATAAATTTGTAATAGGAATATGGATTTTATTATCAGTTTTTAATGCCTGCTTACTTTCCACTCACTCTGTATATCCACACGACACGGAGAAGCGTTTACACAGAATAAGGATATTCTATCATGTTTTTGTAAATAAATTTAGGATATTTCATTTCTTTAAACTGTTATCATGAACGAGAGATGAGAGGTAATGGTAGTGTGGCGACCATTTTTGTTGATATTGCTGCTTTAGGAACAAAAACATCTGCTAGTAACAGGATAGTAAAATGAAAAATGAAAAGCGAATATTCTTTAAAACAAAACATTACAGAGAAGGGAAAGAAATATTTAGTCATTTGCAAGATTGTTATTTAATATATTACTGATTATTAAACTTACTTTAAATTTACACACGTATTGTATTTCCATATAAACAATTTGTGAGAACATCGCGTATTTTAAAATATACATGAGATTAAAATATAAACGAACGGATGCGAACAGATTTTGTTTCCATTACTTGTATGTTCTCTTTTGCGCTGAAACGATTTTCGTAATACTTCATTATTTCAAAATCCTGATCTTGCAAATGACCTTCAAATCGTTAATTCTTCTCAGAACTATTTGATGAATTTGACCTTTCTATAAATTTTCAATTCGATTCAACTCAGGAAATTGACGAGGCCAGTAAATCATCTAAATATTTTACTGAACAAACCGTTCGCGCGTTACATTTTGCCCCGGGTCGTCATGTTGCTGAAAGATTCAACTTCAAGAGTCATCTGTTGTACAAAAAAGAACAAATTAACTTTCAAAATAATTTGCTCCTTCAGTCACGTAAAGTATAGCATTGAAAGGAAAACATCCCCAAATATTGATCATTTCAATTTCGTTTTTTACTTTCTGGCACTTTTGTTTGTTTGTTTTTTTTTCGATCATAGGCGTATCCGTCATTATATCAGAATACATCATCACTCGTGATGTAACTGCAATAAAGTAAATGCAAATATCGGAAGTATATTAAATAGTTTGCAAGTGACGAAATACTTATCCCCGACACACACACACGCACACTGTATATACAACAGCTGTCATATATTTCTTGGACCTGATGTGCTTTCTTCCAACTTGATTTCGACAACAACCATCGACTTATTTCCCTATCCAGTGAGTTTTATAAGATGTTATTAGGGTTTATTAAAATTCCTTATGACGTTTGCCAGAGCTTCTCTTGACATATGAGTCATGACAGAAAATCAATACTATTGACTAAGCTGCATTTTCTATAGAAAATAGAATAGATTATGTTGTTGGAAAAGCACATTTTCTGGACAGAACAAGTAAACTATTTTGAAGAAAACTGTCGGCATAAAACTAGGTGGAGAAGCTAATGTAAAGATTCATTTATCCGTTTCACATTACAGGCTACCGTCTGATCACCTGTAGTTAAGCGACGTTGAGCCTGTTCAGTACTCAGATGGGCGACCACTGCTGCAAGTTACGTAACAGGCCTAGCAAAAATAAAATTTCGCTACTTCTACTGACAGAAGACCTCAGTATGTGGAGGTGCTTTTGGACCCACCTGAAATTGGGTGAGGTGACGTTTATGTACTTGCTTATATTTTTAAAAAGTTCATTTAACGTGAACTTTTCCCCAAAATTAACCTTAACCCATGTTAAATTTGTACATTGTGTAAGGGTGTTGGCTTTTTGGCCTAGCATGGACAAAGAAATATCGTCCAGAATTGTAACATCTACCAAACGTATAGCGATGCGCAACCGAAATATCCACTCTTAAGCTAGAAGGTACCGACACAGCCTTGGAAGAAGGTAACAGTAGAACTGCGACATCACAACAATCTCATTATAGTGAATACATACTCCAATTACCCGGACGTATACCAAATACCACCACAGAACAGTGGAACTGTGATTAAAGGTATCCAACACAGCTTTAGCAGATTCGGAGTTCCACAAGATGTATTCACGTCATGTCAGCCAACAATTTACAACAATGTGAGACATCAAAATCACAACATCATCCCTACATTAACTACAGGCGTATGGCCTCGCTAAAAAAAAAAACTATGAAAACATTCTACGGAAATGCGTGGACATATCGCTTAAACTCTTAATCCACTGCAGCACGCCCAGATGATGAGTGGTCGTTACCCACAGAAATGTTGACATGGAGAAAGCAAAGAAGCAACCTACCAACAACAAATAAACAAGCACCGGGTGGAAGGAAAAGGTTCAAGTAAGAACCAGACAAAAATATTACTTCGACCGACGTTCAGGAGCTAAAAAATTAAATCCAGTGGTCGCAGTTCGTATCCGAGACTGTGCATAACAGATGGAATGACTAAGGCGTAGTACGAGCAGAAGTAGAACCCTGATCATTCACCATTCGAACTCAAACAGGAAGAGTCCTTCTACGGAACAGGAAGGACTTACTAAAAAATAAACAAACGTCATTCAAATGAGGATTCCTCATGGTTTCCACCGTCACCAAATACGGACGATGTTGACGAAAATCAAAATC
Source organism: Acanthosepion pharaonis (assembly GCA_903632075.3). Taxonomy (NCBI): domain Eukaryota; kingdom Metazoa; phylum Mollusca; class Cephalopoda; order Sepiida; family Sepiidae; genus Acanthosepion; species Acanthosepion pharaonis. The sequence goes on from CAHIKZ030001050.1 coordinate 411,346, forward strand.
AACAAGTAGTGCCTGAACTAGCACACCCAGGGGAATAGACACCAAAAACATCGTCTGAGCAACAGTAACAACGAAAATTGGAAACAACCCATAAGAGTTGCGATATTCAAGTCGTAGATTAAAGCCACTGAAAAGGTTAGACTTATAAATCACTCAGTGAACTGTTATTTGTCTCTGCGGGAATTCTTTTAGTTCCAGGTATGTTACTACGCACATATATGTACATATTTTGTTCTCTCTTTTTCTTTTGTTTCTCTCGTAGGCCTGTTACTAACCACATATCTATGCTTCGTTACTACAAATATCTGTACTGTCATCTTGAGAGTGAAGATGTAGCATGTGCCCAGAAATTAGTAACCAGAGTTAAGCCCCTTGATGCCGGACATTTCTTGAACGAGATTCTGACGTAGTTTAAAATAATAAAAAAACAAAAACAAGAGTTCACCGCGAGACGCGGGCACTGACCACACTCTTGAACATATGCACTTGGGATAAACGCATCACCTTGTCTTTCATACGGAAACGCCCGACGTGGAAATATTACATGGTGTTAGTAGTGAAAACCCACACATAAAATAATGGATATTATTCAACCTCCCACACAGATGTGTTGGGAGGAAATAATGTTAATGAGGGGATTTATTTGTTGATACAAAAGATACAAGGAAAGAAGGCTTAGAGAACATAGTACATCGAAGGCGAAAGAGGTAGAGGAATACAGGGTGGAAAGAACTTGAAATGTTTGAGTAAAGGAATGAAAGAACGAGTAGAGTTCCACATAGACGATGAATCATAAAGAATCTGTGGAGAACTGTTTTCTAAAGGAATATATATATATATATATATATATATATATATATATATATATATATATATAAAGAGAGAGATAGAGAATGTGATAGAGAGAGGGAGAGAGACGGAACAAATCTTCTATTCTACTTATCTAAATCATCGTGATATTTCAAAAGAACTTGAAAAATCAACGGAGCTGGGCGAATTATGAAAAATAAATAAATAATAAGAATAATTTTTTTTTATATATATATATATATATATATATATATATATATATATATAAGGTATGTAAAAAGTATGTTGATGTGGAAAACAACACTTCACCTCAATCATATAAATAGAATCTATAAATCTGATGAAATAAACATCAACAGAGGAATATTTCAATGTGACTCATTGACTTCCTTACTATCTATTTCTGGTAATATTTTTTCCCAAAAATCTATAGCTGGTAACATTTTTTTTTTCATAAAAGTATTGCTGGTAATAAATTTTCTTAAAAAATTATTGCTGGTAACAATTTTTTTTACAATGTATTTCTGGTATTAAGACCTATTTTTATAGGAGGTAGAAAAAGAAATCATGAAATGTAGCCATAACAATACACCACTAGCTGCCTTAGGTCTTCCCGCAGACTTGGTAGATAGTGTAACCATAGCAGAAATTGAAATATGATGATGATGATGATGACGATAATGATAATAAAATATTTATTTCTGATGTTCAGCTTTTTGGATATAAGATATCTATGCTGCATGAATTAAACAAGTTATTTGATAGACGGATTCTTTAGAATCAGTTTTCCTTTCCCTAGCTGACACAGGGACAGTTGCTTCTTAAAATTGAAAGCTGACAAACAATCAAATGCGCAATCAGTCGTGCAGTGACGAATACTTTTCTTTTGATGACGCCAATAATGGTAAGTCAATTGCCAGACGTGTTGGCCAATTTATCGACAAGTGATGTGAGGTGAGAAAAATTTGCCGCTAAACGGACGCATCTTTTCGGACAACGGAGCTGTTTTTATCGCACTGGTTTGGTTATCTTGTCAAGGTGTTGGAAAAGCTAAGGATATGAATGGTGTGAAATACATATACTTTTACTCACATGAATATATCACGTACATACTAAATCCTAAACGTAAACTTAAGACTAAAAAGATACACATCGACTAGATACACACACTCATATACATATATATACTTTTTCAAACACATATATGAATGATTATATGGTATATATATATATATATATATATATATATATATATATATATATATATATATATATATATATATATATGTGTGTGGGGGATATATATTAATAAATATACATATTATCCCTCACTTAATATCACTATTATATCATATCGAGCACCGTTTTATTAACACCAGCACTATATGTGCAATATATATATATATATATATATTATATGAAAATATTACTTATCATTTTAAAAATCAATTTTTAGCCTGACATCGATATTAGTAAAATTTCCAGTCTTCAATGATAGTGAATACAGTTTCCATAAAAAAGCCATCTACAAAATCTCCACAAACCTATTATCGTGGCAAGCAACTAGCCCCAAACTACTACATTTCATCTGTAATTTAAAACATGGCCAAAGAATTACTCTCAAAAAGTCAACTTCATTTTATTTTTCGGTCAAAAAGGACACAGACGCTTCCATAAATTCTTATTCATATCATGCTTCTATTTAGTCTAAATGCCTAATTATAAACTATTTTTGAATAGTATTATTATTTTGATTATCATCATTATTGTTGTTGTTTATTATGTTTCAAATGTTTTTCATCAGCCTATGATATCTATCTATTTCTCTCTCTCTCTATATATATATATATGTGTGTGTGTGTGTGTGCGTGTACGTGTGTAAGGGGCATGGATGCATTCTACCAAGCATATACAATTATAATTATATAATATCAATAAAAAAACAAAAGAACATGATGACGTATGAACTGACACTTTTGCCTTGAATCAGAATAGCTGTGTAACAAAAAAAATGGATATTTTGTTAATGTTACAGACCTAGATTCACTTCTGAAGTTTTCCAACATTTAATGTTGGAATTTATTCACTTTGGTTTTGTAGTTTTTTTCTTCCAGTTTGTAAAGAGTTTGGAGTGACTATTGATTGCACCATAAAACCATAATGATGCCATTTTAACTCTGTCTTACACCACATTCCGTTAAAGTGAACATGCGAATAAAGCTTATACAATCTCAATCATTCACATGGAGTTGGCTTCTGGAAATGCACGAAGTGCTTAGGCGACGTAACACAGTACGATTGCCCCACTTTTCTGACATAAAAATGCTTGATGTCTTTACCTAAAGCATTATATAAGGGCATTGTCTCATTTTGTATTGTTTCCATTTAGTTTCCTAAAGCAACAAAATATTAAATGTTAAGTTGTTTATATGTTCATTCTTATACTTTTTGCATCTGCTATCAAGTAATGTGACTATACTGTCTCTCTCATTAAATGTATTCCATCAACAATTGACAATCCCGTAACAACACAAGTAAAAGGAATTGTTTAATTTTCTTTTAGGAGAAAATGTTTTTAGTTCTAAAATTCGTTCAGGTGAAAACCTGACTAGATTTGGAAAATCTCAGATCCTGAGAAAAATGTGGGAATGAGATTCGAGCAGATGGTATTATTAAGAACGAGCCTTATTTAAAACTCATCGTACACTCAGATGATTTACAATATCAAATTATAGAAACTGAATCATCAATTTTCTTGAGATGTTATTTTATAAAATACGTAACATTGGAAAGCGCCGTAGATGCGAACAGTCACTTCTGATGAACATTTGCCGAATATTTGTGGACAAGACGATAAACATAGAATTTGTTAATGAGTCAGTTTAACGATAGACATCATAAGTTAGTGGAAAAATATTTTTTGTTTGATTTAATTTGAGAGTAGTAAATGTTATATCATAAATAAGATTACAATAATTATTCTTAATTGATTAATGACTATGGTTTCTACGCTTGACGCCAAATGTAAAGGTGGACTAACATGACGAGAAACAAAGCCATGTTTAAAGATGGAATCCTGCATAAGAGACTCACGTGTGACTAGGCTCCAAAACTAAGCCAATATCCTCGACGTGGCACCTCTCGGGGTCAATTCAGATGCACTCGCCTTCGGGTTGGACTGGAGTTGATGAATGCTTCTCAGGTTAGGAGAAATTTGGTACAGAGTAGTTTGAATACTACCTAGTAGTGATGATTTGGTTTCCGGTAGCAACACCAGCTGTAAAACAAACGACTTAATTTATATGATCTATTCTTTTAACTAGCTTGAACATTTTGTTGAATTAGGTACAACATTGACATGCAACACAAATGTTTAAATATTTAGTTGTTATTTTTTATTTTCAATTCATATTAATTGGATACAATAAGAATAATGACGGACAGAATAGAATTATCTACAACTGTAAATAAAATATTTACGCTCATTGATTATTTTCTTGAATTCTTTTTATTCAGCAGTTTTAAATCTTCCAAATTGCAACTTACCAAATAATACGTTGACACAATATTGATTTTCATGGTTGTTTACTTTTTATGATTCAAGTTTGCACTTTTGCAATTATCTAATTTTTTCAGGAATGGGAAACGGCTGATAATGACTTCAATAGGATTATTATGTTCTAATAAAACAGGCTGCAATCTTTAGGTGCCATTTTCTTTGTAGTCTTCATTTGAATTTTCCTGTCTCATATGTATGCTATTATAATTAGGAAGAATTAACAAATTTGTAAAAAAAAAATATGAACAAAAATACATAATAATTTTACTGAAAAATATAAAAAAATATAAGGCATATTCAATTTTTTTCTTTATAGATCAATATGATGAAAATGCACTCAAAATATAACGGTGTCAGGATTCTCTATTTTATGCAACATTTAAAGATCTATTTAAAATAATATTTGTATTATTTTTGCTAACATATGCATCTTTATAATAGAAAACTTTATTTAATGTAAGCATTTTAAAATAATTTTTTGTGATAATATGAATATTTTGAAGTCCACAAGCGCGCTAACGAGGCAGATATGACACATTTAACCGTTTTATTTTCCGCATATTTTTATCTGAGAAATCCGAAAGAGGATGAACACTGTACCCAGCTGAACGAAATAAATGGTTCGGTTCGAAATTCCAATCAGAAATTCCAATCCTTGGATCGTACAAGGGCCGAAACGTCGTGAATATGGCAACAAAGATGAGGAAAACAGTCCGAACAATGTAAATAATTACAATACCTCATCTGATGACAAACTTAATATAGAAGAAAACAGGGAATTCAAATCACGAGCAAACTTTCGGTAAACAATTATTTCCTTCAACAACATTAATAAAAGGCTTGAAAGTGATTGAAAACTCGGGCTCCAGCTGACTTTTTATATATATATATATATATATATATATATATATATGTGTGTGTGTGTGTGTGCGCGCGCGCGCGTATACAGACATATGCACGCACATATTTATGCGCGTACACACTCTCTTGCACATATATATACACATATATATTTCAGGTTATATGAGAAAATGCGACTGATAAACTGCATATCCTACAAATATAAGGAACATTATAAAATTGCAAACTCATATTTATCTAAAAAATGTAGCATTCGTCTTCTAAAATTGTCTAATCTTTCCTGTTGAGAGAATATTTACTGCGTTAATAATTACAGTCCTTTTTCCCTAAACTTGCGCATCTGAAAACTACCTACCACTTTTGTGTATGTGTGCCATATTCGTAGCGATCATAATAGATAGAATCATTGTTTCCCCAGGTGTCTGGGCAGCAGTAGCGAAAAATTTAGATAATAACTCGTCTCCAAGACTTTTGGCAACTTGTTCCTGACAATCTGGATTCCAGTTCGGCAAAGACGAATCAAAAACACGTTGCAATACGTGCAGTAGTTAAAATTGAAAATTCATCAACCGACGCTTTTATCCGCTGGGCCCTTGAAGACATCAGTGTATGAATTTTGGGGACTTATAAACCTAATGTATCAGCAACCATTTTTACCAGAGCTCATATTGCAATTTTTTTTGTTATTATTTGTTTTCCCTAATACTCCTTATTACTAGTTCCCATATTGCATTCATTTCTATGCTTGGCTGGCTTAGGAGATTTTTGTGGCTTAGTATATGTGTTGATTCCTTAAGTTTTCGTATTTTCCAATGATGTTCTATTATTTCAAGCTCAGAGGGGCGGTGATCTCCCTTTTTCCTCCATATGTGGTCAGCTACGTCTGATTTTTCTATTTCCGCTCGTGTTATGGTTTTACGAAGTTCTTGCAGTTCTTAAGGGGGCGGTCTGTTTCTCTTTTATATTTCTTACCACAGCTTCATGGGATGACGTACACACAATTCTTAGTCATGTTCTCCTCTCTGGAGGGTCTTGCTCGGAAGAGGTGTTTACGAAGTGTTGAACCACTTTTGAAGGTCGTCCTGATGTTAAATGAACCATAGATCTTTTATATTTTTTCTGATAATCCCTTTACATAAGGTAGGCAGACTGTTTTTCTGATGGTTGTTCTCCTCTTGTACAATTCTATCCCAAATAAAGAAAAGAAACAAGCAAGCTGTCATTATATAAACCAGTACCCAGCAATTATACAAACGAATAACCAGTCATTAGATAAATAATCAGTCATTGTACAAGCGAGTATTAAGCCATTATATAAACGTGTAACGTCATTATACAAACGAGTAGCCAACCTTTATACAAACAATTAGCCTGCCATTATACAAACGAGTAACCAGTTATTATATACAATATTAGAAATAATAAATTATATAATTATAGAAATAAATAGATTGCCATTTAAGCTTCTCGTTTGTACAGGATGTGATAGAAATAATCTCTACATATACCTCCAAAAATACCTCCCACATAATGGTAAAAGATTAGCTAGAATATGGAACCATTGCCACTAAGGCATTACGATTATGTGGAGGGTATTTCTGGGAGGTATATTTGGGGGTATTTCTGTCGCAACCTGTACAAACGAGTAGACTGCTATTATACAAACGAGTCGCCAGCCATTATATAAACGAGTGGTCAGCTTCTATAGAAACGAGTGTAGTCAGTCTTTTTACAAACGAGTAGTCAGCCATTATATAAACGAATAGCCAACCATTATATGAGCAAGTAGACTGCCATTATATAAACGAGTAGGCAAACTTTATACAAATGAGTAGATTGCCATTAAACAATTAAAAAATATGTGATTATGTGGGTGAAAATTAACTAATTAATTATTTAATCATTTATTATTTTATAAGTCTTTAATCTTTTATTTTCCATGGCTAACGTCAAACCTTTTGTCAAAGTCATCAATGGGTTGAAAAATGTACATAATACTGGAAAATGTTTTCAGTTATGACATCGTTATAGACTTCGGATTCGATAAATATACGAAATAACACTGAAGAGTGCAGAATTATCGAAACCTGCTCAACAGATCTCGATTGTGTCACATAGATTACGAAACTGTAGTAAGAAGAAGCAAATAAACGCGTAGAAATCAGAAAAGGTGATGAAATGCAGCATACACGAAAGAAGGAGAAAGGAATAAAAATACTACAGACGTGTGCGCCTGTTATTGAATACCAAAATGAATCCACAAATCAAAATATCAATCATAAACACTTTATTTGTCCATATGCTGTAATACAGATTCAGTATGCTTAACTGAGTCATAGCTGACATTAAGCAAATGGATGACAAAACAAGAAAGCTTCTTACTTGCTACTGCATATGTATCACCCTAAGGCCAATGTTGACCGTCTGTATGTGTCCAAATCCGAAGGAGGCAAAGGATTAGTTCAACCTCAACTGTCTTACAAAACTACAACAATCATTTTCAAAGATACCTGGAAACTACAGAAATCTGGATGATGATTTGTGCCAAAGCACATGATAAAAATGAGAAACATTATTCCGTAATAAAGAAAGCCAATATATTCAAAAGGGAATTTCAAGTGGATAAATTAGGGAAAACAGGTCATAATTCACCTACTGCAGCAGCAAAGTACCTAAAAAGGAAGGTAAAAGCAAATGTAATGAATCAAATGCAGAAATTATAGCAAGATAAACGACTTCATTGTCATTACTCTGCCTGTGACAAAAAAGCTGATGTCAACAAACCCCCGTACTCATTAGTGGTTGCATAGTGCAGGATAAAAGCTGAAACCGAAGGTCTTATTCTTGCTACACAGGACCAATAATTGCTAATAATTAAGTGAACATAATGAAAAATTGTGTTGACCCTAAATGGAAATTCTTTTATGAATATCCAAAAATAATTGACCATCTTTCATCAGGTTGTACAGTATTAGCATCCGCTAGATATAAAACCCGTAGATATTAACCTATGTCATCATAGGTTAATATCTACATGAGAAGATCTGTAAATTTTATGGGAAGAAATCTGCAAGAAATTGGTATGAACACCACACAGGACATGTAACAATTTTATACAGCTTTATAATACTCACAGACAGAACAACCAAAGCTAATCACCTAGAAATAATGATCAAAGACCACAAAAACAGAATGTGATTTCTAATTGACATGACAGTTCCTGCAGACTGTAATGTAGGTTTGAAGATATTTAAAAACAGCTATCAAAATAGAAGGATCTTGATGTGAAAATTTAAAAAAGGGGGATCATGAAGACACCAATAATTCCAGTTGTGAGTGGGTTCATGGATTTGGTTGGAAAATTTTCTGATAGAATCATTGAAGGGATGATCGCTGACAGTCTTTAATAGGACGGTAAACCTAATGGAGTCATATTAATGCATGAAACGTTGTTTAGCGACTTGAGTTATTGAGAGGGCCTTGAATACTCGGCGAAGGAAAAATATATCAGAATAGTTAATCAAATTGGAACCTAGTGGAGGCATGTTGGGTTTAAAAATATTAACCAGAAATGCTTATGAGAATGGCATCAGTAGGAATTGAACCCAAAATAAGCCTGGTAAGATTTATTAAATTAAATACAACTGAATTCTCTACTCCACCTCTCAGACTTGAGGAAGTGGCAGTGACAAGATTAATATGTTTACCAAAATTCTACAAAACTCAGATGAATTTAAGAAATGTTTGTTTAGCATCCTCCCTAGTAGATTACATTGATTTCGTACCAAAATGTGGTAAAATATCTGCTGACAATGAAATGAGAGGCGACAGGAAAGAAAGATAGCTGTTAGTATGGTTAAATTAGAAGCATGGGTAATATGCACCGGTAATAAGAAAGTTTGTTTGGGGATAAGAGCCACCAATGTCATCCATCGGGTGTAAATCTATATACACCAAAGTACGCGGTCGCGTAGTTCACACAGGATTGTCCAGGAAATCATGCAAGAAGAGTCCACCAAGAATTCGCAGTTGAGTTCGCGCAGGTTTGTCAGGAGATCAAGCACCAATTCGCATAATTTCTCGCTGTTAGAGAGCTTTATCTTTCTATCTTTTCTTTTCTTTGCTTCCCAGACCAAAAGAATTATCAACTCACAAACTTATATATCTTATACTACAATTTTCTCTTTTCTCAATAACTCAAAATCTTAATAGAGTGATTGTCACTTTTCATGTAGGTTATGTTATTCAGTTGGTGGTCATTATGTTTATTTCGCTTTTCTGTTCATGTATGTTCACCTTTCGAGTAAGCTTTCAAAAAACTAAAATCAACAGCTCAGCGAACTGTACAAAAGAATGCTTCAAGAAAAATCGCGTCTCGGTGGGCACACAACAAATCAACACTCAACAACTTCATCTGGACGCGAACAGCGGGTAGAAACCTCAAAACACAACAAAACAACAAATACTGCAACAAATACTTTCCACCAGGTATCGAATGCTAACGATAAAAAGAGGTTAAATTTGCTACCACGATCAGGTGCCTGGGTATATTTAGTACTATATTTAGTATAATGGATTCTGCGGACAGGTGGATGGTCTTTTGCACACAACAAACATTCACCCCTGACCTCAGGCCTCGGGCACTTATACTTACTAACCAGAGAGCCATAGTGAAAACCGATTAGGGCTGCTCTCCTGGGATAGGACACCGACGGCCTCTCCCATGAAGCCAGTACCCATCTCATTTTTGATTGTGCCATCAGGGGACAGGCCGCCAATGTCCAAGGGTGGGGAGTTAGCTTAAGAGATCTATTCAGGGAGGAGTGAACGAAAATCGGGAGCCTCCCTGAACAGAGATGATTTAGTTTTTTCTCGTTTTCATTATCAAAGTAATCTAACGGGGCTGTATCATTAAGACCGATATTATCATGAAGTCACTTACATCGATCATCGTGAGATTCGAACCCGGATCTTATGAACGGAATATTAGCGTTCTAACCATTCAGCATGAAAATTGCATATATCATCTCACAGAACCGATAGGAACTGGGAATTAATGAAACAAATCATGTACAAAAATATTCCTCGTCAAAAACAACAAAAAATGAAATAAATTCATTTTCCCAACGCGCCCACAGTTATATATGATATTTTACAGTCTCCGTAATATTTTATAGTCTCCGTAATGTCTGTTCACATAGGATTTATTACACATTTACGTAAAACTTTCATTCACCTTCAATTTGAAGGAAATATGTAGAAAAGGTTTCAGTATTCTACTGACTTTATATAACGATAATCGTTTCTGTCTATATTTCTGAGATGAGAAATTGTAATTATTTGTACCAGGAAGAGATCCAGCTACTACTGGACTATGTAAACTTAATAAGAACATCGATACAGTTCACAATGCAGAGATCAAACAACAACAGACTAACATTCCTGAATGTACTAATATCTTGAACAGAGCATGGGTTCAAGACATCCATATACCACAAGCCAACATTCACCAGACAATGCCTCAATTTGAACTCCTATCACTCATACAGTAGTTTTCCTCGATGTTGTAGGCATCGACTGATGCCTACAACATCGAGCAAAAGTCATTTGATGACCCAGAGACATATGAAGTAGAAATGGCTAGTATAAGCAGTACCCTACAACCTAACAACTACCCTGAGTACATGACAGCAGCTCCGACATACTGGGATAGAAGGGTGTAAGAAGATAACAACACTCAGAAAACAGACACGGTCTGCTTACTCTATGTGAAGGGATTATCTGAAAAAATACAAAAAATCTGTGGTTCATATAATATAAGAGGAACCTTCAAAAGTGATTCAACACTTCGTAGACACCTCTTCCGAGTAAAACTCGAAAAACTAACATACTCAAGAGCGAGATCCGGATATGAACGGGACAAGGCCCCGTCACAAAATGACCATTATCTTCGTTTACGCATGTTCCCGACGTACGAGTTCCGGTCGAAAAATAAAATAATATTTTAAAGTGTTTCTTTTTTTCGACCAATAAAAATGCTTCCCACCTAATTATACTCGCGTCGTTTTTCGAGCCTGTTAAGCCATAAAAAACGCCATAAAAGGGGTCACACGGAAGTACAACGGGCAGTCAACAGGAGGCCAGGGAAGAGACCTGTCACGGTCAGGCTGAGCGGTCAGCAGCAGTCAGCAGGGGGAGCGCCAGCGCCAACCAGTGTGAACTACTATGAAAGATCAACCCAGATTCGAAGCCGGCTTATGAACTCTACCACAAGGTAGCTGTCCCAAACCCACACGTTCCTGTTGAAATAAATCACGTAAATCTATTTCTGCTGTTGTATTTCTTTCTTGCAACCATACGCTTGTCTATAACACTTACTACCGTTAACTTTCAAAATACACAATAAAGCTATATCGCCCTTCTTACTTATTAGCCTCTGAATTGTCTTAAATGCGGAATATATTTATAAGTCTTATTGCAGAATATAAATACAAAAGAACAGGAAAAAAAATGAGTATTTAAGATCAAAACAAACAAGTGTTTACAGTAGGATAATAGATCTATAATGTTCATTTTATGAAGACAAGATAAAAATATGCAATGAGTTAAAATCTTAACATCTGATTTAGCCCGTCTGAAACATTTTATTTTGTGATGCTGTGCTTGACCAAGACACCTTAAGCCTGATACAGTTAAATAAAAAAAAAGGCAAAATCTTTAAGCCTAAATAACCATGTTATCTAATATACGAGGATGTTATCGACCCAACCAAGCAGCCGTCTAAAAATGTTTGATGTTTAATCGAATTTTAGGAAGTGAGTTGAGAAATTTTCAGTCTCCCCTTCTATAATATTGTCTCATGCAGCAATGTTTCATTTCATACGGAACTGCCAATTATAAATCATTTAATTTTGAACAGATATCCTGCATTTTTATTAGCCAACCGTAATGAAAGCAATAAGTTTCTACACAAATGAAGTAAATGCTGGTCAATGAAAATAATTGGGAAATCTCATAAAATCTAATTATTATCATCAGGAAAAGAGACAGGACTAAATGAACACAACGAAGTTTGGGGCTCCGTTTGTTACTCATCGTCGTGCTTTAATTGCTTCTTTGATTTGGAAAACAGTTCAAGTGAAATGTAATCTTCAATCGATAACAATATAGGAGGAATGCGTGTTATATTCCTATGGTTTCATCTGTTTATCATAATACTGTTGCTTATTCTTCAGTAAAGTACTGGAAAATAATATTTACTGAGAATACAACGGAAATACGTATGCAGCTTCAATGAATTAGAGAAAGGAATAAATTAATTCAGTATTGTTTATCATCTCGTCTGTTGAAAGGGTAGTATAAGCGTTCGGTAATTTGTGGATGTTGGAGTTTACCCAAACAAGTAAGTAAGAATTAATGTAAAATACGTACAATTAACAACACATTTTATTACTTCAGCAAAACTAAATGAAAAGAAAAACGTAAATGATGGTGCTTATATACAGATGACACTAAACTGCTCACGTGTGTGTGAAATTTCTAGGAAAGATTGCCAGAGACACTTGAGAAAATTCCTTTATCTGCTGGCAGTGTAATGCGTATAGTTGTGGGTGCTCGGTAAAAATGGCAGCGGTAAAAATGACAGCGGAAAAAAAATGATGGCAACGGTAAAAATGGCAAAAGTGGATAAATAGGAAAAAATGGCAAAAGTTAATAAATAGGAAAAAATGGCATTTCGACAACAGAAAATTATGACCGTTCGAGAAGGATGGGTCTAAGCTCCCATCCCTCTAGTTTAAAATAGGGCTAAGTCCCCCCCTCAATATTTTAAAATAAATATTTACTCTAGTGGTGGTGGTGGGGGGGGCTAGGCTCCTTCTCCTCTTGTTTTAAATAGGGGCTAAATTCCCGCTCCTAGTATTAAAAACATTTTTTTAAATTTTCGATGTGGATTTTTAGAAGTTTTATGGGGAAGGGTGCTAGGTTCCAACTCCTAATTACAGTAAAAGCACAAATCGTAGCGTGTTTAAGTGAATTTGATGACTATAATTAATTTTATAATTGATAGCTGACATTAAGTTTAGATGTGTATGTATATATATATATATATATATATATATATATATATATATATATAAAATAAGTATTAGTGTGTATATATATATATATAAAATAAATGTATTAGTGTATATATATATATATATATATATATATATATATATATATATATATATATATATATATATATATAAAATGTGTATTAGTGTATATATATATATATATATATATATATATATTAGTGTTGGGACGATTAATGGGAATCGGGGAATCGGAAAAATCGCAATGGCGAAGGTTCGGAATCCCATTTACAGATTTCGTATTGACTCTCAGAGTCTAATTTAATTATTTTATTGTTAAATTATGGTAAGTGAAGTAAATATTCTAGAGTTCATTCCTCAGCAAACCTTTTGAATTTCTGTTCACACCTATTTGTTAAATGTCTATATGACACCTCTCAGAGACTTCACACTTGAGTATTAAAAGATTGAAAACGCATCAGACAAGATTTTAAATTTTACTGGCACCAGTCTGACCCTGTCATTGTCTGATAACCTCTGAAATAATTAATGTTTCATTGTTTTTTTTGGGGGGGGTCGGTTTCATCAAGTGGACCTATAATTGTTTTTGCCTAAGTTTTTCAGTGTGTTCAGACGTAATCGCCTAAATAGTAAAATCTCATGGGAGGGGGGAGCTTTAGCTGCATATTCTTTTTAATTTGACAAACTTCTCATTTTTTTTCCATTATGTATTGTAACCAAGATTTTAATAAACTCATTGTGAGATATTCATCTATATTTTTTCCTTTTGCCATCTTTTCTTATTTATCCATTTTTGCCATTTTTACCGTTGCCATTTTTACCTATTTATCCACTTTTGCCATTTTTACCGTTGCCATTTTTACCCTGCCATTTTTTCCGTTGCCATTTTTACCGCTGCCATTTTTACCTAAATTCATATTTGTGTCTAGTCAAGTAAGCTTTATATGTTGTGTATAATTTCTGTGTTTTTTCAGTAAGAAACAAAGTTTGCTGGGAACTGAAAAGTTCCTCGGAGGAAAATGAGACACGTCATATCTGTCATGCATCTCATGGATAAAATAGAAAAAAGCGAGTAAGATTTTGACGTCTCTTCTTTATATACTGTCTTGCAGACACAATCTATGGTTCGTTAACAGAAGTCCTTTGGCAATCAGTTGGGGTAATCATACTCACCCACCATTTCTTCTTGTTTGTTTCTACTACGGTAGCAACGAATAATCAATCTAATAATCAATAAGCCACATTTCTTTATGTTGCAGGTGAATAGCCGAAGAATTGAATTGTGATATTAAATAAATAAAAATACTTTCGAAACATTTCAATTCATGACTTTTGTATTTTCTTTCGTTGACAAAAAATCCGAAAGAAGTTAAAATTCTTTTTTCTTTTGTGCTTTTGCCGATATGAAGAAACTCATTAATATTTATTTTTCTTATTCAACAGATTACTTTTCTCATTGCACATAGAACTTATTATTATTATTATTATTGATATTGCTGCTGCTGCTGCTGCTGCTGATGATGATGATGATGATGATGATGATGATGCCGGGCATTTGAATGTAAATATAAGCAGAATATTATACGCTAAACGAATCACTGAAGAAATAAATAAAATTAAAAAGTGCGTTTATCAAATCTTCGGATCAGTCCATTTCCTGTGAATATCAAATTATGTCCCATAAAACATTAAAGAAATGAGAGAGGAGAAATAAAGAAGGGCTAGAAAAATGAGACAGATATTTAATCAGGAATCTTCGTTGTCAGAATGCACTTGTAGAGATTCCTCCCATTAGCCATCCACAAAATATTGAATGAGGGAAATGGAAAAAAAATGTCTGACGTGAGAAGAAAGAAATACGCATCCTGACATTGATCATCAGATTTGTTGATCTGGGTGAAGTAAGCAAAAGCCATTTCAATCTTATAGGTAATTCTTTTCTTTTTATAGGATTTGTTTATCTAATGTCTGTACGTGTGTGTGTGTTTGTGCACGCGCGTGTGTGTGTGTGATCAGATCTTTTTATTATTTTTGATAAATCTTGCTAAAATTCATTGTTTTCATTTACTTTTGATAAAATATTTTTAGTCATCTGGAAGATGATAAAAGGTAGTGCGTGAAATATCCTAATTTTACGTTATATTTCACAGTTTGAAAATGAATCCACGCACATACGCACACATTTTGCGATTTTCTTTCGGCTAAACTAGAATCTTCTAAAACAAGTCCGATAAAGCAACACCCGGAAGATTTCAAATATTAGCCACAACCAAAACCACTGAATGATAAGAACAGCAAAGTATACAAAATGCTAGATTTGATTTCCAATTCATTTTCTCAATGACATATGAGTGTACGTCAGCAGTCCAAATGACCTTGGAACAAGTGAAGTTAATCTTCTCTCTCACTAAATATTTTAATGATGCTTAAAATTGTCGATCTTGTTTTCAAGTTAAAGTTGATTTTAAGTTTTTATTTAATTTTCACCCTGTTTATATCGAGCTTTTATAAAATAGTTTCAATTACATTCAGAAACATGAAATTCACAAAAGCATAATCTCATATAATAATTATGTTAAGACCTTATTATCAAAATGTTTTCACATGCGAGAGAATAAAGATATTTTTAAAATTATTTTGTCATTTTGTGAGAGGAATGGTGTATTGTGTAATAACAACAGAAAACCTGTCATCCACTTTATGTCCAGTAGAATTTTATATTTATACTAGTTTTTCCATGCCACCAAAAATGGCAGCATATTTTCTTAAGTCCCTATTATTATTAGAAGTTTTTTTACAAGTGAGTCTAAATATATTTTCAAATTTCATTTTATGTATTCCTTGTGGGCAGAGTCGGATTATCCTATAGGCTAGTAGAAGCTGCAACTTAGGGCTCCTCAAGCTTTTATAACGCAATGATTTTAATTTTCTAGATGTTATAATTCATATAGTTTCATAAACTGAAATGATATCAAGATACCATACTCATATCTGACTGTTCAGGAAGCAAAGTAAGGAAAATAATGTTTTAGTTTGTGTCATTGTTTCAAACATGCTTGATTTTAGCTCAAAATGTTTAAGTCTTAGAAATTTTTATAAAGCAGTGAATTTACTTTTCTAGACGTCATAACTTCTAAATAGTTTCATAAACTGAAATGATATCAATATGACAAACTCATATCTATTTGGATTGTTTCATTGTTATAATGCTGGTGTCGGAGTTAACTCCTCCTTAATTTCCTAATTGTTCACTAGGGGTCGCTCTCCCTACACTATAAATAGTAGGCAACTTCTTGCCTCGTTCTCTTTCTACTTTGCTTTTCAGCGTCACATTTTAAAATGTGATTTCTCGTAGAGATTCGCGTTTTCGCCCACTTGTGGGAAAACGCCATGAAACACACATACACGTACGTACGAAACTTTCACCAATATACAAACTCTTTACGTTCACACACAAACACAAATGTTGATGTCTTTGTCACTTTCAAATTTGTTGTTTAATACATATATTTGTTGACATATATCGGTCTTGTTTGTTTTCTTTACATCTTTGACTGGACTCAACTTGAGTTCACCATGTTTTTGTAGTTAGACATTTTTCTAGCAGGAATAAACGCACGTATTCCTAATTGAACAACACGTAAACCGACACGATCCTCTACACTGGTTATAAAAATATCTTTTGAAATATCTGATAATTTGGTTTGCAATAAATAATAAAATACTGTTATTTGTTAAAGAATATTTGTATTGATAAACAAAGACAGCTATTCTTGTTTATTTAAAGAATTTGCAATAAGTTTACTACAAGCTCTGTAAATGTTGCTAAAGTATATCATGTGTAAAAAATATTTATGACAAGTGCGGGCGATTTAGAGGGTGGTTTCCTTTGAAGTAGATCTCATAATTTCATTAGCCAAGGGGCTCCAAAAGGTCATAATCCGGCTTTGCTTGTTACAACTACTATATATATAACAACCAGAAATACGTTTATCTTATTATTATATAAATGACAACCAGAAATACGTCCAGTAATGCCAACCTATAACTGTAAATGTGAGTTTCTGGACGTATTTCTGCTCATTGTTTTCATTACAGTTTTGTCTTGGTTTAGTTTTCTATTTCGGGTTTCTTTATACTGTAGGCATTATTGATTTCAGATAAGATAGGTTCCTAATTCATTTTTCAGGCTTTGCAAAGGTAGGGCTTGGTCTTGTATTTTATCTTTATCATTTAATTGGTTTATTCTTATATATATATATATATATATATATATATATATATATATATATATTTCATATTTCATATATATATATATATATATATATATATATATATATATATATATATGTATGTATTAAGAAATATACATAATACCTTACATTACAATTCTTACTTATGACTGGTTAAATGGGGTGTGTACCAAATAATTTTCCTATTCCTATTCCTTAGATCATTATTATTTTCTATACTTGATGTCAGCGTATTTGTAACCACTATTTTTAAAGCAGTATTATAAACACCGCTGTATTTATCAAACACAGACGAATTTGCATGAATTGTCATCCTTTGAGAATTACCTGTGAATTACCGCTCCTCTTCAGTCCTGACCGAACTTGAGTGAACTGTTTTTCTTTTAACAAATACATGAACTACTGTCTTTGACAATTACATTGTATATTCCGCTTCTCCTCTTTTCTTGATATATCCTTCCCAAATTTCTTTTCTATTACAATTTACAAAAATATCTTATCTTTGACAATTACACTGCATATTCCGTTTCTCATCCTTTCTTCATATATCTTTCCCAAATTTCTCTTCTGTTAAAATTTATAAAAATATCTTTTTTCTATCACTAAATTACTATTAATTCTTGTTGACTATCAATAATATCTTTAATATTATTCTTATTGGCATTATTTTCCATTTTTCTTACCTTAAGATATCTTTATTGAATTATCCTTAATTATCCTTTACATATAGGTATTATATTCTCACTACAGTGTTATATATTAATAATAATATACCTTTATATAACTTTTGAGCTAATTTGTTATTATGTAATAATACATAATTATATGTTTATATAAGCTCTATTTCATATATTGGTTTATATATTTTTATATATTTATTCTCAAACAATTAATATGTCTAATTTTAAGTATTTAGATATTTTTTTTAATACATATGGGGCTTTTTATATTTAATATGTAGTGCATATGTTAATATATAATATTGATATATAGTATTGAATTGTATTTTACTGATATATATATTGTTTTACACGCTACACAAAAAACACACTAATATATACGCTTACACACATCATATACACTCCGAAGGAACAAATGATAACATGCACTTAACACGCACACATCTCCTTCCCAGCAACCAATAAAACTGTCAAAATGACTAAGGGAATTCTGAGTTGCATGAATCTCCCTCTATCTTAAAAACAACTTAAAAGTGGCCTTTTGACCAACATAAGGGCTGACCAAAATTAATGATAAAAATCAAATGAAAACTACAGATAAAGTTCATTTTCTTCAGAAAGTCATTCATTCCTGTAGTTCACTGCTACTAACAAGCATGATTTTTTTTTATCCTGATGATGGCCATGCTAGGCGAAACTAGTCGAAGAACCTAATTGAAATAATAAAACCCCCCAAAATATTAATATACAACCCAATGTGTCTGAAAATTTTAATTTTTTTAATTTTTCAATATTTTTATTGTTCAAAACACACACACACACACACACACACACACACACACACACACACACACACACACACATGGTCTTATCACAATTTCGGTGACTGTGAGCATTGAAGAACAGGCTTAGGCTTACTACATAAGAGAAGATGGTGGGAAATTAATGTACCCCATACCCGGAAAGTATAAAAAGAAAAAAATGAAAACGGTAAATATCATTGGCAATTTAGAAGCTTCTTCCTGAACCAATCGGTACACTTGATTCGAAATGACTATTTCGCTCCTTAACTACTTGAATCTGCCTGCTAGCCTAGTAGTAGAGTTTGTGGCCATAAAGGTCACACTACACTCGCTCCGATCCTTATTCTCAATTCACCCCGAGTGATATTAATCATCCAGTAATCCCATTTGGCCGGGATGTAGTCTGCGGTCTTATTTGGCAACCTTCCTTGGTGTTTCGATAAAATCGCCCAGCCTCCTGTACTATGATCAGGTTAATAGGAGTAGATAGGTTCACCTATCACCCGGCTCCCACCCATGTTTATTGAACACGAGTAGAGAGTCGTCCCTTGTTCTCTGTTTAGGATATGGTTCACCAATTCTTTCTTTCAAGATAATGATTAACTTTTTGGTGATATCACTAATCAGTGGCTGCAACTTTCCATTAATGAGGGTGTATCGGGTTGGCAGTTCGCATAAGTTCGCCAGATATCTTTGCATCTGTAAAACCAATTTAAACGCTTACATTGCTACCAATGAATTCTCTGTTCCAGGCAATATTCCTCTATGCTGAAAAGACTCTAGCATTCACGTGCGTTTGTGTTTATATGCGGGATAATCTTCCAATGGCAAAAGAATTTTCACTTGAGTCCCCAGATAACTTTTATGTGCTTCCGACTTTCTTTATTAGCTATCTCTTTTTCTTTTATTGCTCCCCCTCTTCTCAGGACTGCAATATATTAGAAAAGATCTGACGATATAGAAACGGCACTTTCTCTTCATCTATCTCCGAACATCTTTGTGCTTGGGGATTTTAATGCGCATCATGAGAAGTGGCTTAAACACTCTAATGTTACTGATGTTGCCGATATTCAGACTTTCAATGTTTCCATACTCAAATCATGGATTTTCCTACACGCTTCCCTAACAAATCTAAGCAACATGCTTCTTTACTTGATTTATTCCTTAGTTCCTCTCTTAACTCTTGTCGAGCATCACAGCACTGTCCTCTTGGCAACTCAGATCGCTCTGTAGTATCTAGTGATATTTTGTTCCAGTTATCTTTTAGACCTTTTATTCATAAGACTTATTTCGGTTATCAATATGTTGATTGGGATTCATCTTGTGACTTCCTTCGAGATGCTCTTTGGATTGATTTCACAAATTGAAAAGTTTTTTTGAACTTATTCAGCCCTTCCTATCTAATCGCAAAATAATAATTATCCTGAACGGCCACTCCTCTAGATCCTTTCATACTATGCAGGTGTCTCCTAGGACTCCATCCTTGATCCTACATTGTTTTTAATTTTCATTAACGACCTTTCTAATAGCATCAGCTCTCAACTTGATATATATGCTGATGGCACAACTATTTACACCTGTCTCGATAGCAAGTCAGCTCAATTCGATAAGGTCAAATTGGCGGCTACAGTCTGTTGTTAACCGGGGTGAAAGGATGGCTTGTCAATTTTAAAGCCCCAAAACAAAACTGCTCTCTATTAATCATCCGAGAGACTCCTTTCTGCCTTCTATCAGCAGGAAAGTAACTCGTTATACCTTCTCGGTCTAACATTCTCTGCTGACATGAAGTGGAAAGACGATATATTAAATCCAATGCTGGGTCAGCTGCTAAGAAAATTGGTTCATTGTGTCGTGCTAGAGAATTATTCTCTCTAGAGTCTATCCTATATCTCAATAAGCCTACCATTCGTCCAGGCTTAGAATATTGATGCCACATATGGTCCGGTACTCCTACTATATATTTGGAGTTTTTTGAGAAAATCAAAAGAAGAATCAACAAATATTACTGGTCCTGATCTGGCGTCTCGGCTTTAGTCACTTTTCCCACAGCCATAAAATTGCTTCCCTATGCCTCTTATGTGAATACTTTCATGGTAATTGTTCGGATCAGCTCTTCGCTATGGTACTTAGTATTTATGAATTTAAAAACACTACTACATTAGCCACAAGCTTTCATTTACAGTTGAACTGGCTTTCTCGCACTTTCCGCTTGTGGAACTCTCTTCTGGCTCCATGCTTTCCGGTTAACTTTAATTTGCAAACGTTAAATGCAATGTCAATCATTTACCGTCTTCCTAATTACTCTTCTATTGCTTTTGCTCCTGTGTAATGTTTCTGCTTTCTAATTATTTCACACCCAGTAATTCCTTGTGTGCTAGTGGCGTTACAGCCTTCCAAAATAATTCTGATGTTTACTCATCGTAATACTGGTTTTATGAAGTTCGTTGGCTTGAGGACACACAAATATAATAGATATTATAATAGAAGTTAAAATAGAACCTGAGGAAGATCAGCGGCAAAATGTGAATAGGACCTCGTTATCATACCTTACTTAAATAAGAGAAAATTTTAAATGAAAATGAAAAACTACTGTCTTCCAATCTGTCTGTTCGGACGTTCTGAAACAGGAAAAATGTTCACATTACAAACCAATTGGCCTAGCATGTACTTAAGATTTAAGAAATTGTCCTGTAGACTGTTTGTCGCGAAATCCTTTTATTGTAAAGTGACTTACATTAAATCTATTCGATGTCTTGCTGACAAGGGTTGAAAATAATTAAAACGCTCCATCTACTCAATGAGACGCGACTGCAAAGTGTCTATAATCAAGAGAAATTCATACAACAGATGGAAGTAACTAAATTAACACTTCCGTTTGGCAACGAAACAAAATCTGTACGACAAAACCTCGACTTGCGAATAAAATTCTACTTGAGATACTGTGTGTATCAAGAATTGACTCTTCTTATCACATTCATTGTTAGGAGAAGAAAAAGAATTATTCAAAACAACAGCTTTCTTCTGAATCGATTAGCTTTGTTCATGCAAAATCCGTGATAACCTAATAGTGAAGGCTGACTGTCACGTGTGCAACAAAAGCAAATGGAACGACAGGAAAACAAACTTTATAGTAAACAAAAGGAAAAAGGTTTTATTATAATTTTTAGTGATTTTGTCAGTGGATAAAGGGAAAAAACGCAAAGGCTTACCGACAAAAATTTAGAAATACTTCAAAATAACTTCAGTCGGGAACTGCTGCATTTTTGCAGTAGAGTTCACATGTTAAATCAACGAATGGTAGTAAACGGACTGCTCTCAAGTAAATTTCTGCAATAATTAACTTCGCAGGCCAACTCGCTTTATTTTGGCGCCAACAAACGAATAAGAATACCTGGGTGAAAACCTCCACTTTGTAAGGTCGTCCTAACATATCAAATGATCCAAAGAAGTTTTATTCATAAATATAGATTCTCTTAACAGTAACAAACCTGTGTTCTCTTTTCAGTGCTAGGTCAGTACGGTTCGTTACCGTATACATAGAGGAAGAAGAAAACCTTGCTTTAACTCAAAATTCTCTTGATGCAGCAATAAAAGCAAATGAAAATGCTTATTCACATTTGGCGGAAGAAAAATTTATTTTTAATGCAAAATATTTAAGCTTATAAGATACGTTACTAGGGAGTTGCTGATATCAATATTTTCAGGCATCACTGATTTTACAAGTATTTTACTACACAACACTGATAAATGAGATTTTATTTTTTTAATGATCAAGTTAAAATGTCAGAAACCTGGAGATTAGAACACTTCCTGTACGTTATGTTTATGATTTAAAGAATGTTTAATTGAATCGGGTGTCATCGATTCTGCGCTTTTTTTTCTATGTCCAACATTATCAATGAGTTATGTGCCATGCGTAATACACGCTTAGGCTTCGATACATTCATGGCAAGATCTGTCCTGCTATTTACCCATAGCTTGGGGAGAAAGAAGAAGAGGATCTATGCCTTTCCCAAGGGTATTAGAAGTGAATGTAACGAATTCGGATGGAATTCGAACTCGACTCTCCAATTCCTCAATTTATTACGCCACCGTAACATTATACTTTATAAGGTTATAAATATAAGGTTATTTTTTTGTGTGTTTGAATAGAGGTTCCTTAATGGTCATTTAAATTCATAAATAATATTGATCCTCCGTCGTTTGGATCTTCCAGGTGAGTTATTGCTGACCATGAGGTCAGATGTTATAAAACTATCCAACCATAAATTAATAGACAGCCAGAATGTTTTAGTCTCATGAGATGGCCGTTTGATCCCGTAAAATAAATTTTACCAATGGATTTCTAAGGACACCGCTTTCATCATGATATATATATATATATATATATATATATATATATATATATATATATATATATATAATGTGTATCTGTGTGATCTGTTTATATTTCTTTTACAGGTTATCATTACTTTGTGGGTTATTTAAAGCCGAAATATTTTGGATTGTAGGAGGTTGCTCATAGTATCCAGTAGTTTCCCATCTAAATACTCCCCATTCCCCTATTTCGGCTTTGTGCCACATTTCTGTTTAATTACAGAATAAATATCCATAGTATCCAGTAGTTTCCCATCTAAATACTGACCAGGCTCGATGCTGGTAACCTATACCAAATCCTAGCTGTATCACTAGTTTTTTTAAAATATAATTAATAGCTAGATCTATCTCTCACTGTATGCTTGAATTTTTATTGGTAGTAAATAAGATTTTTCTTTCGTAATATATAGTGAAAATAATGACGATACAGCAATTGACAAACAAATTTATAGCATGAATGGGAGTAGCATATATTTCCATACTTTTTCATTTGATCCCTTCCCTATGATATTTGGTTTTCCTTATGTCCATGATTTGTCTGCTGATGTTTTTTCTTCCATTTTTATAACTGTTTATAGAAACATCACAAATGGTCATGTTAATTTAGAGAATAAAATAATTTGATAAACTGTCTCTTGTTAGCCGCGGTTGCCTACATCCTGAAGGGTCATTAAAAAACAAGTGTTGATAGCAGACTCAAAAAAATGAAAAAGTGCAGTAAGTCCAACGGATGGTAGTAAATAATGAAAGTCAGGAAAAAGGACTAAACATCAAATGTAAGAAAACAGAATGTATGTGTTATAATGAATTCCAAATGCCTTAGATGTGATTTGAACACCTGGTGCTGTAATTAATTATCTCTTTCTTCCTACCCCAGCAGGGTGGATTCCAATAAACAGCAGGAGAATTGTTACATCTGCTTATCAAAATGACCACGACCATTTGACTCAATATATACTTTAGAAAATGTCTACCTAGAATTGAAATGTTTATTTTCTTGCCCTACTTGAGGCTGTCGCACATCTTTGCCCCGATTTTGACTGTCGTGTTCAACAACTGGTTCCGACCGGTTCACCAGCGGTGTGATCACACTTTTGAAAAAAAGGCAAGGATGTTAGGCAGGATTTAGATGACTATAGTCCCATAACTCTGCTAAACACAGCGTTAAAGATGTTGGCCAAGATCCTGACGGAGCGTTTGAAGTCAGTTGCCGAGTCTCTGTTGGGTCCTGAGCAGACTTGCGCTGTGAAGGGCCGAACAATTCAGAGCAACCCGCATCTGATCCGCACGATCATAGAGGGTGTAAAAGATGACGATGAGGCCGCGCTGATCAATTTAGATAAGTCCAAGGCATTTGATAGGGTTGACCATCGCTGCAGGCCGGCGGATTAGAACCTAACTTCTGCCGCTGGATTAGCCTGCTGTATCGCTCCTCCATCGCCAGCTAAGGGACAGGACGTGCAGTCCGGCCCTACGTGGAATCGCTGTTACTGGAGGGGCTCGGGCCAGTGTTTCAGCTTACGCCGATGACCTATCCACTTTCGTGTCGTCCCGCAGCGACATTGAGGTGGTACTGAAGGCGCTTGAACGGTACGAAAAGGTGACAGGGACCAAGATTAACCGCGAAAAGTCTTCCGGTTTGCGGTTAGGTCGATCTTCCGGGGCCCTTTCGTTGGACGGGATTCTTGGAGTGTGGTTTGGACCCGAGCTCCAGCTGGAGAAAAATTGGTCAGAAGTATAGGCAAAGGTTGGCGCGGCCGGTGAGAATTGGCGCCGAAGGAGCATGTCCTTGAAGGGCAGGGCGGAGGCGTGTGCCACTTACGTCATTCCTCTTGTCCTTTACCGCTTGTCTGTACTTCCTCTCTGTAGGGATCATAAGAAGGTGCTCGAGCGATTGCTATCCTCCATGTTATAGAGAAGACGCAAGCATAAGGTCGATAGAGAAGTCTGTGCACAGCGTCCATGTCATGGGTGCGGCTGGGAATTTCGCACTTGGCGAGTCACAAACTCGCCTCGAGGTTGGCTTTCCTACGCCGCGCATTGACAGGGGATTCGATAATTGCGGGGATTGTAAGGGACGACTTCCCTTTCCTTACAATCAGTCCTCCCCATCTCTCAGGTTGAGCGCCGTCGTAAACCCCGAGATCAATCCTTCGCGGGTGTCGATATGCCTTGACGATCATTCTTCGGTCCAGTGACATTTCTCGGCCTAGGAGAATCTTCTATCGGGAACTAGTGGAGGGGGTCGCAAAGGATCCACTACGTGAGCGGCTCGACTTGTCGAAGCAGGAGTTTCGCTCCATCTGGTCTTGGGCGTTAGCGGCATATAACCTCAGTAACCATAAGTTTTCGAACAGCTGGCTACTGGTTCGGAATAGGTTATCTCTCAAGGCAGGGCCTTCATATGGGGCTTGGTGGATTTGCCAGACTGTGAACGGTGTCACCTTGGATTAGAAGAAACTGATTCGCACGTCTTCTACCATTGTCCACGGGTCCACGAGTTGAGGGCTCGTATCGCTCCCGAAAAGCTCATGCTCATTGATAACACATACGCATGTGACAATGTGTCGCCCCTGTATTCTAGGGTGAAACGAATTGTGTTTCTATTGCTACTGGCCCCGGCCCGAATGATGATTTGGACGACGTGACAGGAGGAAGTCTTGCGAGGCAACCGTCTTTCTCATCAGTTCTGACCCGATATTTGAACATCAGCTCAAGATGAAGATTAGAACTGATAGAAAACACTTGATTTCGACAGACTTTAGTGAACGGGGCTAGCCTTGATTTTATCTATTAGGTCTACCTAATTCACATCGGGGTGTTTTCCTGTGGAGCCATCCCCTGGTTAGGCTAGAGAAGATTTGTGTACCTAGTTAATGTGAGTAAGTGTAGTTCCAGGCTTCATCTTTGTTTATGATCCAAGTTGAGATTCAAAACATCTTCAGTTTGTTTTTCGCCCCGTTTCATCTTGACTGAGTCAGCTTTATTTATTCCCCATGTCCGTATATTTTTCTCATTTTCCTCCCCGCTTTCGAGAGTTGGATGGACCCTACTAAAATTAGTTATCCTGAGTTTGTATATTTTGATATTTACTTTGTTTGAACCCATCCACTCCATTGTCAATCATTAAATTTTCATGTATAAAAATTTAATGATCAACCAATTTTTTTATCACGGGGTGCGTTTTGTAGGTCGCACTGAAACTATGCAGTATTATGGTATAAGGAGGATTAATTGGTGTCGGGTGAATTCCTGTGGTGAATGTGAAAAATGTAATGATGGAATAACTTGCGGATCGGATTAGCTCGATATAAGATAGTGAAGACCAACCTCAAAGCATTCACCCTTTTCGGACAAGTGCAGTAATTGTATAATTTTATACAATAAATCTCGAAATCTTTAATTCATTGTGGAACAGTGCAATTTGTAACAAATCTACGCAAAAAAGAAAGAGTTGGTGATGCTAAAATTTTCAGGCACAAAAATTTAGGCTGGCTCTGCTCACCTAATAGAATGGTTGCCAGCAAGAGGAACAGACGATGATGCGAACAAAGAGTTGGTGGTGCTACAATTTGCATCTACAAAAATTTAGGCGGGCTCTGCTCGCATAATAGAATGGTTGCCAGCAAAAGGAACAGACGATGAGTCGAACAAAGAGTTGGTGATGCAACAATTTGCATCTACAAAAATTTAGGCGGGCTCTGCTCACATAATAGAATGGTTGCCAGCAAAGGGAAACACACGATGATGCGAACAAAGAGTTGGCGATGCTACAATTTACATCTACAAAAATTTAGGCGGGCTCTGCTCACATAATAGAATGGTTGCCAGCAAAAGAAACAGACGATGAGTCGAACAAAGAGTTGGTGATGCTACAATTTGCATGTACAAAAATTTAGGCGGTCTCTTCACACCTAATAGAATGTTTGCCAGCAAAATGAACAGACGATGAGGCGAACAAATGTTGGTGATGCTACAATTTGCATGTACAAAAATTGAGGCGGGCTCTGCTCACATAATAGAATGGTTGCTAGCAAAAGGAACAGACGATGAGGCGAACAAAGAGTTGGTGATGCTACAATTTGCATCTACAAAAATTTAGGCGGGCTCTGCTCGCATAATAGAATGGTTGCCAGCAAAAGGAACAGACGATGAGGCGAACAAAGAGTTGGTGATGCTACAATTTGCATGTACAAAAATTTAGGCGGTCTTTGCTCACATAATAGCAAAATGGAACAGACGATGAGGCAACAGTTGGGAACAGATGATGAAGGCAAACAAAGAGTTGGCAAACAAAGAGTTGGTAATGCTACAATTTGCATGTACAATAATTTAGGCGGGTTCTGCTCACCTAATAGAATGGTTGCCAGCAACAGGAACAGATGATGAGGCGAACAAAGAGTTATTGATGCTACAATTTGCATCTATAATAATTTAGGCGGGCTCTTCTCACCTAAGAGAATGGTTGCCAGCAAAAGGAACAGACGATGATGCGAACAAAGAGTTGGTGATGCTACAATTTGCATGTACAAAAATTGAGGCGGGCTCTGCTTACATAATAGAATGGTTGCAGCAAAAAAGGAACAGAAGATGATGCGAACAAAGAGTTGGTGATGCTACAATTTGCATCTACAAAAAATTTAGGCGGGCTCCCTCATACCTAATACAATGGTTGCAAACCAAAGGAACAGACGATGATGCGAACAAAGAGTTTGTGATGCTAAAAATTTGCATCTAAAAAAAATTTAGGCGGGCTCTTCTCACCTAATAGAATGTTTGCCAGCAAAAAGGAACAGACGATGATGCGAACAAAGAGTTGGTGATGCTACTATAAAAATTTGCATGTACAAAAATTGAGGCGGGCTCTGCTTACATAATAGAATGGTTGCCAGCAAAAGGAACAGAAGATGATGCGAACAAAGAGTTGGTGATGCTACAATTTGCATCTACAAAAATTTAGGCGGGCTCTTCATACCTAATACAATGGTTGCAAACCAAAGGAACAGACGATGATGCGAACAAAGAGTTTGTGATGCTAAAATTTGCATCTACAAAAATTTAGGCGGGCTCTTCTCACCTAAAAGAATGTTTGCCAGCAAAATGAACAGACGATGAGGCGAACAAAGAGTTGGTGATGCTACAATTTGCATCTATAAAAATTTAGACGGGCTCTGCTTACATAATAGAATGGTTGCCAGCAAAAGGAACAGACGATGAGGCGAACAAAGAGTTGGTGATGCTACAATTTGCATGTACAAAAATTTAGGCGGGCTCTGCTTACATAATAGAATGTTTGCCAGCAAAAAGGAACAGACGATGAGGCGAACAAAAGTGTTGGTGATGCTACAATTTGCATGTAGCAAAAGGAAAAAATTGCGAACAAAGGTTGGGCTCTGCATCTACAAAAATTTAATAGAATGGTTGCCAGCAAAAGGAAACAGACGATGATGCGAACAAAAAGAGTTGGTGATGTTACAATTTGCATCTACAAAAAAATTTAGGCGGGCTCTTCATACCTAATACAATGGTTGCCAGCAAAAAGAAACAGACGATGATGCGAACAAAGAGTTGATGATACTACAATTTGCATCTACAAAAATTTTGGCGGGCTCTTCTCACCTAATAGAATATTTGCCAGCAAAAGGAACAGACGATGACGCGAACAAAGTGTTGGTGATGCTACAATTTGCATGTACAAAATTTAGGCGGGCTCTGCTTACATAATAGAATGGTTGCCAGCAAAAGGAACAGACGATGATGCGAACAAAGAGTTGGTGATGCTACAATTTGCATGTACAAAAATTTAGGCGGGCTCTGCTTACATAATAGAATGGTTGCCAGCAAAAGGAACAGACGATGATGCGAACAAAGAGTTGGTGATGCTACAATTTGCATGTACAAAAATTTAGGCGGGCTCAGCTTACATAACAGAATGGTTGCCAGCAAAAGGAACAGACGATGATGCGAACAAAGAGTTGGTGATTTGCATCTACAAAATTTAGGCATCACGTAATAGAATGGCTCACAGCAAAAGGAACAACGATGATGCGAACAAAAGAGTTGGTGATGCTCAATTTGCATCTACAAAAATTTATATCTAAATGGTGGCCAGCCAGGAAAAAGGAACAGATGATGATGCGAACAAAGAGTTGGTGATGCTACAATTTGCATCTACAAAAATTTAGGCGGGCTCTTCATACCTAATACAATGGTTGCCAGCCAAAGGAACAGACGATGATGCGAACAAAGAGTTGTGATGCTACAGTTTGCATCTACAAAAATTTAGGCGGGCTCTTCTCACTTAATAGAATGGTTGCCAGCAAAAGGAACAGACGATGATGCGAACAAAGAGTTGGTGATGCTACAATTTGCATCTACAAAAATTTAGGCGGGCTCTGCTTAAATAATAGAATGGTTGCCAGCAAAAAGGAACAGACGATGATGCGAACAAAAGAGTTGGTGATGCTACAATTTGCATCTACAAAATTTAGGCGGGCTTCTACTTAATAGAATGGTTGCCAGCAAAAGGAACAGACGATGATGCGAACAAAGAGTTGGTGATGCTACAATTTGCATCTACAAAAAATTTAGGCGGGCTCTTCTCACATAATAGAATGGTTGCCAGCAAAAGGAACAGACGATGATGCGAAAAAAAGAGTTGGTGATGCTACAATTTGCATCCACAAAAATTTAGGCGGGCTCTTCTTACATAATAGAATGGTTGCCAGCAAAAGGAACAGACGATGATGCGAACAAAGAGTTGGTGATGCTACAATTTGCATCTACAAAATTTAGGCGGGCTCTTCTTACATAATAGAATGGTTGCCAGCAAAAAGGAACAGACGATGATGCGAACAAAGAGTTGGTGATGCTACAATTTGCATCTACAAAAATTTAGGCGGGCTCTTAATAGAATGGTTGCCAGCAAAAGGAACATACGATGAGAATGGTTGCCAATTTGTATCTACAAAAAGGAACATAATAGAATGGATGATGCGAACGATGAAACAAAGAGTTGGTGATGCTACAATTTGCATCTACAAAAAATTTAGGCGGGCTCTTCTTACATAATAGAATGGTTGCCAGCAAAAGGAACAGACGATGATGCGAACAAAGAGTTGGTGATGCTACAATTTGCATCTACAAAAAATTTAGGCGGGCTCTGCTTACATAATAGAATGGTTGCCAGCAAAAAGGAACAGACGATGATGCGAACAAAGAGTTGGTGATGCTGCATCTAAAAAAATTTAGGCGGGCTCTACATAAAAATAGTTGCCAGCAAAAGGAACAAAGACAGATGATGGAACAAAGATTTGGTGATGCTACAATTTGCATCTACAAAATTTAGAATGGCTCTTCTCACTTAATAGAATTTGCCAGCAAAAGGAACAGACGATGATGCGAACAAAGAGTTGGTGATGCTACAATTTGCATGTACAAAAATTTAGGCGGGCTCTGCTTACATAATAGAATGGTTGCCAGCAAAAGGAACAGACGATGATGCGAACAAAGAGTTGGTGATGCTACAATTTGCATCTACAAAAATTTAGGCGGGCTCTTCTCACCTAATAGAATGGTTGCCAGCAAAAGGAACAGACGATGATGCGAACAAAGAGTTGGTGATGCTACAATTTGCATGTACAAAAATTTAGGGCGGGCTCTTCTCACATAATAGAATGGTTGCCAGCAAAAGGAACAGACGATGATGCGAACAAAGAGTTGGTGATGCTACAATTTGCATCTACAAAAAAATTAATAGAATGGTTGCCATTAAAAAGGGGCTCAAAGTGTTGGTGATGCTACAATTTACATAATAGAATGGTTGCCAGCAAAAAGGAACAGACGATGATGCGAACGAACAGGCGGGCTCTTCTTACATAATAGAAGTTGCCAGCAAAAGGAACAGACGATGATGCGAACAAAGAGTTGGTGATGCTACAATTTGCATCTACAAAAATTTAGGCGGGCTCTTCATACCTAATACAATGGTTGCCAGCCAAAGGAACAGACAATGATGCGAACAAAGAGTTGGTAATGCTACAATTTGCATCTACAAAAATTTAGGCGGGCTCTTCTCACTTAATAGAATGGTTGCCAGCAAAAGGAACAGACGATGATGCGAACAAAGAGTTGGTGATGCTACAATTTGCATCTACAAAAATTTAGGCGGGCTCTGCTTACATAATAGAATGGTTGCCAGCAAAAGGAACAGACGATGATGCGAACAAAGAGTTGGTGATGCTACAATTTGCATCTACAAAAATTTAGGCGGGCTCTTCTTACATAATAGAATGGTTGCCAGCAAAAGGAACAGACGATGATGCGAACAAAGAGTTGGTGATGCTACAATTTGCATCTACAAAAATTTAGGCGGGCTCTTCTAACCTAATAGAATGGTTGCCAGCAAAAAGGAACGATGATGCGAACAAAGAGTTGGTGATGCTACAATTTGCATCTACAAAAATTTAGGCGGGCTCTGCTTACATAATAGAATGGTTGCCAGCAAAAGGAACAGACGATGATGCGAACAAAGAGTTGGTGATGCTACAATTTGCATCTACAAAAATTTAGGCGGGCTCTGCTTACATAATAGAATGGTTGCCAGCAAAAGGAACAGACGATGATGCGAACAAAGAGTTGGTAATGCTACAATTTGCATCTACAAAAATTTAGGCGGGCTCTTCTCACTTAATAGAATGGTTGCCAGCAAAAGGAACAGACGATGATGCGAACAAAGAGTTGGTGATGCTACAATTTGCATCTACAAAAATTTAGGCGGCTCTGCTCACCTAATAGAATGGTTGCCAGCAAAAGGAACAGACGATGATGCGAACAAAGAGTTGGTGATGCTACAATTTGCATCTACAAAAATTTAGGCGGGCTCTTCATACCTAATACAATGGTTGCCAGCCAAAGGAACAGACGATGATGCGAACAAAGAGTTGATGATGCTACAATTTGCATCTACAAAAATTTAGGCGAGCTCTGCTTACATAATAGAATGGTTGCCAGCAAAAGGAACAGACGATGATGCGAACAAAGAGTTGGTGATGCTAACAATTTGCATCTACAAAAAATTTAGGCGGGCTCTGCTTACATAATAGAATGGTTGCCAGCAAAAGGAACAGACGATGATGCGAACAAAGAGTTGGTGATGCTACAATTTGCATCTACAAAAATTTAGGCGGGCTCTGCTTACATAATAGAATGGTTGCCAGCAAAAGGAACAGACGATGATGCGAACAAAGAGTTGGTGATGCTACAATTTGCATCTACAAAAATTTAGGCGGCTCTGCTCACCTAATAGAATGGTTGCCAGCAAAAGGAACAGATGATGATGCGAACAAAGAGTTGGTGATGCTACAATTTGCATCTACAAAAATTTAGGCGGGCTCTGCTTACATAATAGAATGGTTGCCAGCAAAAGGAACAGACGATGATGCGAACAAAGAGTTGTGATGCCACAATTTGCATCTACAAAATTTAGGCGGGCTCTTCATATAATAGAATGGTTGCCAGCAAAAGGAACAGACTACGAAAAATACAATTTGCAGCTACAAAAAAAGGAACAGAATGGTTGCCAACTGACGATGAGAACAAAGAGTTGGTGATGCTACAATTGCATCTACAAAAAATTTAGGCGGGCTCTGCTTACATAATAGAATGGTTGCCAGCAAAAAGGAACAGACGATGATGCGAACAAAGAGTTGGTGATGCTACAATTTGCATCTACAAAAATTTAGGCGGGCTCTTCTCACCTAATAGAATGGTTGCCAGCAAAAGGAACAGACGATGAGGCGAACAAAGTGTTGGTGATGCTACAATTTGCATCTACAAAAATTTAGGCGGGCTCTTCTCACATAATAGAATGGTTGCCAGCAAAAGGAACAGACGATGTTGCGAACAAAGAGTTGGTGATGCTACAATTTGCATCTACAAAAATTTAGGCGGGCTCAAAGGAACAGACGATTACAAAAGAGTTGGTGATAATAAAAAAAATGGTTGCCAGCAAAAAGGAACAGACGATGATGCGAACAAAGAGTTGGTGATGCTACAATTTGCATCTACAAAAATTTAGGCGGGCTCTGCTTCACATAATAGAATGGTTTGCCAGCAAAAGGAACAGACGATGATGCGAACAAAGAGTTGGTGATGCTACAATTTGCATCTACAAAAATTTAGGCGGGCTCTCATACATAATAGAATGGTTACAGCCAAAGGATGGTTGCCAGCAAAGGAACAGACGATGATGCAAACAAAGAGTTGGTGATGCTACAATTTGCATCTACAAAAAATTTAGGCGGGCTCTGCTTACATAATAGAATGGTTGCCAGCAAAAGGAACAGACGATGATGCGAACAAAGAGTTGGTGATGCTACAATTTGCATCTACAAAAATTTAGGCGGGCTCTGCTTACATAATAGAATGGTTGCCAGCAAAAGGAACAGACGATGATGCGAACAAAGAGTTGGTGATGCTACAATTTGCATCTACAAAAATTTAGGCGGGCTCTGCTTACATAATAGAATGGTTGCCAGCAAAAGGAACAGACGATGATGCGAACAAAGAGTTGGTGATGCTGATTTGCATCTACAAAAAATTTAGGCGGGCATCTACAAAAATTTGCCAGCAAAAGGGACGATGATGGAACAAAGAGTTGGTGATCTTACAATTTGCATCTACAAAAATTTATAATGGCTCTGCCAGCAAAAGGAACAGACGATGATGCGAACAAAGAGTTGGTGATGCTACAATTTGCATCTACAAAAATTTAGGCGGGCTCTTCATACCTAATACAATGGTTGCCAGCCAAAGGAACAGACGATGATGCGAACAAAGAGTTGGTGATGCTACAATTTGCATCTACAAAAAAAAATTTACATAATAGAATGGCTCTTCTCACAGACGATGATGCGAACAAAGAGTTGGTGATGCCAGCATCTACAAAAAAGGAACATAACGAAATGATGCAAAAAGGAACAAATGAGTTGGTGATGCTACAATTTGCATCTACAAAAATTTAGGCGGGCTCTGCTAACACATAATAGAATGGTTGCCAGCAAAAGGAACAGACGATGATGCGAACAAAGAGTTGGTGATGCTACAATTTGCATCTACAAAAAATTTAGGCGGCTCTGCATACCTAATAGAATGGTTGCCAGC
This sequence comes from Acanthosepion pharaonis, assembly GCA_903632075.3. Lineage (NCBI taxonomy): Eukaryota > Metazoa > Mollusca > Cephalopoda > Sepiida > Sepiidae > Acanthosepion > Acanthosepion pharaonis. The sequence goes on from CAHIKZ030001050.1 coordinate 445,951, forward strand.
AAAAGGAACAGACGATGATGCGAACAAAAGAGTTGGTGATGCTACAATTTGCATCTACAAAAATTTAGGCGGGCTCTTCACATAATAGAATGGTTGCCAGCAAAAGGAACAGACGATGATGCGAACAAAGAGTTGGTGATGCTACAATTTGCATCTACAAAAAATTTAGGAACGACGATCTGCGAACAAATAGAATGGTTGCCACAAAAAAAAGGAACAGACGATGATGCGAACAAAGAGTTGGTGATGCTACAATTTGCATCTACAAAAAAATTTAGGCGGGCTCTGCTCACATAATAGAATGGTTGCCAGCAAAAGGAACAGACGATGATGCGAACAAAGAGTTGGTGATGCTACAATTTGCATCTACAAAAATTTAGGCGGGCTCTGCTTACATAATAGAATGGTTGCCAGCAAAAGGAACAGACGATGATGCGAACAAAGAGTTGGTGATGTTACAATTTGCATCTACAAATATTTAGGCGGCTCTGCTCACCTAATAGAATGGTTGCCAGCAAAAGGAACAGACGATGATGCGAACAAAGAGTTGGTGATGCTACAATTTGCATCTACAAAAAAATTTAGGCGGCTCTGCTCACATAATAGAATGGTTGCCAGCAAAAGGAACAGACGATGATGCGAATAAAGAGTTGGTGATGCTACAATTTGCATCTACAAAAAATTTAGGCGGGCTCTGCTTACCATAATAGAATGGTTTGCCAGCAAAAGGAACAGACGATGATGCGAACAAAGAGTTGGTGATGCTACAATTTGCATCTACAAAATTTAGGCGGGGGCCTCTGCTCAATTTGCATGTACAAAAACATAATAGAATGGTTGCCAGCAAAAGGAACAGACGATGATGCGAACAAAGAGTTGGTGATGCTACAATTTTGCATGTACAAAAAAAATTTAGCAAAAAAGGAACAGGGATCTGCGAACAAAGAGTTGGTGATGCTTGCATGTACAAAAATAGGCGGGAATGGTTGCCAGCAAAAGGAACAGACGATGATGCGAACAAAGAGTTGGTGATGCCACAATTTGCATCTACAAAAATTTAGGCGGGCTCTTCATACCTAATAGAATGGTTGCCAGCAAAAGGAACAGACGATGATGCGAACAAAGAGTTGGTGATGATACAATTTGCATCTACTAAAAATTTAGGCGGGCTCTTCTCACATAATAGAATGGTTGCCAGCAAAAGGAACAGACGATGATGCGAACAAAAGTTGGTGATGCTACAATTTGCATCTACAAAAAAATTTAGGCGGGCTCTCCTTACATAATAGAATGGTTGCCAGCAAAAGAAAACAGACGATGATGCGAACAAAGAGTTGGTGATGCTACAATTTGCATGCTTACATATAGAAATGGTTGCCAGCAAAAGGAACAGACGATGATGCAAAAATTTAGGCGGGCTCTGCTTACATAATAGAATGTTTGCCAGCCAAAAGGAACAGACGATGATGCGAACAAAGAGTTGGTGATGCTACAAATTTGCATCTACAAAAAAATTTAGGCGAACAAAGGGCTCAATTTGCTTACATAATAGAATGGTTGCCAGCAAAAGGAACAGACGATGATGCGAACAAAGAGTTGGTGATGCTACAATTTGCATCTACAAAAATTTAGGCGGGCTCTGCTTACATAATAGAATGGTTGCCAGCAAAAGGAACAGACGATGATGCGACAAAAGAGTTGGTGATGCTACAATTTGCTACAAAAATTTAAACAGAATTGCCAGCAAAAGGAACAGACGATGATCAAAGAGTTGGTATTTGCATCTACAAAAATTTAGGCGGGCTCTGCTTACATAATAGGAATGGTTGCCAAAGAACAGACGAAAGGAACAGACGATGATGCGAACAAAGCCAGCAAAGTTGGATGATACAATTTACATCTACAAAAATTTAGGCGGGCTCTTCATACATAATAGAATGGTTGCCAGCAAAAAAGGAACAGACGATGATGCGAACAAAAAGAGTTGGTGATGCTACAATTTGCATCTACAAAAATTTAGGCGGCTCTGAGGCGAACAAAAGAGTTGGTAATAGAATGGTTGCCAGCAAAAGCAAAAAACAGACGATGATGCGAACAAAGAGTTGGTGATGCTACAATTTGCATCTACAAAAATTTAGGCGGGCTCTGCTTACATAATAGAATGGTTGCCAGCAAAAGGAACAGACGATGATGCGAACAAAGAGTTGGTGATGCTACAATTTGCATCTACAAAAAAAATTTAGAATGGGCTCTTCTGGTGATGCTAAGTACCTAATAAAATGGTTGCCAGCAAAAGGAAAGACGATGATGCGAACAAAGAGTTGGTGATGCTACAATTTGCATCTACAAAAAATTTAGGCGGGCTCTGCATACATAATAGAATGGTTGCCAGCAAAAGGAACAGACGATGATGCGAACAAAAGAGTTGGTGATGCTACAATTTGCATCTACAAAAATTTAGGCGGGCTCTTCATACATAATAGAATGGTTGCCAGCAAAAGGAACAGATGCGAACAATGAGTTGGTGATGCTACAATTTGCATCTACAAAAATTTTAGGCGGGCTCTTCTTTAATTAATAGAATGGTTGCCAGCAAAAGGAACAGACGATGATGCGAACAAAGAGTTGGTGATGCTACAATTTGCATCTACAAAATTTAGGCGGGCTCTTCTCATAATAGAACAGCAAAAGAACAGACGATGATGCGAACAAAGAGTTGGTGATGCTACAATTTTGCATCTACAAAAAATTTAGGCGGCTTCATTACCTAATAGAATGGTTGCCAGCAAAAGGAACAGACGATGATGCGAACAAAAGAGTTGGTGATGCTACAATTTGCATCTACAAAAATTTAGGCGGGCTCTGCTTACATAATAGAATGGTTGCCAGCAAAAGGAACAGACGATGATGCGAACAAAGAGTTGGTGATGCTACAATTTGCATCTACAAAAATTTAGGCGGGCTCTTCTCACCTAATAGAATGGTTGCCAGCAAAAGGAACAGACGATGATGCGAACAAAGAGTTGGTGATGCTACAATTTGCATGTACAAAAATTTAGGCGGGCTCTGCTTACATAATAGAATGGTTGCCAGCAAAAGGAACAGACGATGATGCGAACAAAGAGTTGGTGATGCTACAATTTGCATCTACAAAAAATTTAGGGCGGGCTCTGCTTACATAATAGAATGGTTGCCAAAAAAAAAGGAACAGACGATGATGCGAACAAAGAGTTGGTGATGCTACAATTTGCATCTACAAAAATTTAGGCGGGCTCTGCTTACCTAATAGAATGGTTGCCAGCAAAAGGAACAGATGATGATGCGAACAAAGAGTTGGTGATGCTACAATTTGCATCTACAAAAATTTAGGGCGGGCTCTTCACACTTAATAGAATGGTTGCCATTAAAAGGAACAGACGATGATGCGAACAAAAGAGTTGGTGATGCTACAATTTGCATCTACAAAAAAATTTAGGCGGGCTCTGCTTACATAATAGAATGGTTGCCAGCAAAAGGAACAGACGATGATGCGAACAAAGAGTTGGTGATGCTACAATTTGCATGTACAAAAAATTTAGAATGGGCAGCAAAAGGAACAGACGATGATGCGAACAAAGAGTTGGTGATGCTATAATAGTACAAAAAATTTAGGGTTGCCTAATAGAATGGTTGCAAAAGGAACAGACGATGATGCGAACAAAGAGTTGGTGATGCTACAATCAAAATTGCATCTACAAAAATTTAGATGGCTCTTCTGACCACAAAATTTAGTGGGGCTAATACAATTTTGCCAGCAAAAGGAACAGACGATGATGCGAAAAAGAGTTGGTGATGCTACAATTTGCATCTACAAAATTTAGGCGGGCTCTTCCTTAAATAATAGAATGGTTGCCAGCAAAAGGAACAGACGATGAGGCGAACAAAGTGTTGGTGATGCTACAATTTGCATGTACAAAAATTTAGGCGGGCTCTGCTTACATAATAGAATGGTTGCCAGCAAAAGGAACAGACGATGATGCGAACAAAGAGTTGGTGATGCTACAATTTGCATCTACAAAAATTTAGGCGGGCTCTGCTTACATAATAGAATGGTTGCCAGCAAAAGAACAGACGATGATGCGAACAAAGAGTTGGTGATGCTACAATTTGCATCTAAAAAAATTTAGGGTGGGCTCTGCTCACCTAATAGAATGGTTGAGCAAAAGGAACAGACGATGATGCGAACAAAGAGTTGGTGATGCTACAATTTGCATCTACAAAAAATTTAGGCGGGCTCTTCCACATAATAGAATGGCTGCTTAAAAGGAACAGACGATGATGCGAAAAAGAGTTGGTGATGCTACAATTTGCATCTACAAAAATTTAGGCGGGGGTTGCCTAATACAATGGTTGCCAGCAAAAGGAACAGACGATGATGCGAACAAAGAGTTGGTGATGCTACAATTTGCATCTACAAAATTTAAGTGGGCTCTTCTCACATAATAGAATGGTTGCCAGCAAAAGGAACAGACGATGATGCGAACAAAGAGTTGGTGATGCTACAATTTGCATCTACAAAAAATTTAGGCGGGCTCTTCTCACATAATAGAATGGTTGCCAGCAAAAGGAACAGACGATGATGCGAACAAAGAGTTGGTGATGCTACAATTTGCATCTACAAAAATTTAGGCGGGCTCTGCTTACATAATAGAATGGTTGCCAGCAAAAGGAACAGACGATGATGCGAACAAAGAGTTGGTGATGCTACAATTTGCATCTACAAAAATTTAGGCGGGCTCTTCATACCTAATACAATGGTTGCCAGCCAAAGGAACAGACGATGATGCGAACAAAGAGTTGGTGATGCTACAATTTGCATCTACAAAAATTTAGGCGGGCTCTTCTCACCTAATAGAATGGTTGCCATTAAAAGGAACAGACGATGAGGCGAACAAAGAGTTGGTGATGCTACAATTTGCATCTACAAAAGACGATGATGGAACGGATGCTACAATTTGCATCTACCAAAAATTTAGGCGGGCTCTTAATAGAATGGTTTGCCAGCAAAAGGAACAGACGATGATGCGAACAAAGAGTTGGTGATGCTACAATTTGCATCTACAAAAAATTTAGGCGGGCTCTGCTTACATAATAGAATGGTTGCCAGCAAAAGGAACAGACGATGATGCGAACAAAGAGTTGGTGATGCTACAATTTGCATCTAAAAAAATTTAGGCGGGCTCTGCTTACATAATAGAATGGTTGCCAAAAAAGGAACAGACGATGATGCGAACAAAGAGTTGGTGATGCTACAATTTGCATCTACAAAAATTTGGGTGGGGCTCTGGCGGCCTCGATGATGCGAACTGATACAAACCATAATTTAGAATGGTTGCCAGCAAAAGGAACAGACGATGATGCGAACAAAGAGTTGGTGATGCTACAATTTGCATCTACAAAAATTTAGGCGGGCTCTGCTTACATAATAGAATGGTTGCCAGCAAAGGAACAGACGATGAGGCGAACAAAGAGTTGGTGATGCTACAATTTGCATATTACCAAAAATTTAGGCGGGCTCTTCATTACATAATAGAATGGTTGCCAGCAAAGGAACAGACGATGATGCGAACAAAGAGTTGGTGATGCTACAATTTGCATTTACAAAAATTTAGGCGGGCTCTTTCTTACATAATAGAATGGTTGCCAGCAAAAGGAACAGACGATGATGAGAACAAAGAGTTGGTGATGCTACAATTTGCATCTACAAAAATTTAGGCGGGCTCTGCTTACATAATAGAAATGGTTGCCAGCCAAAGGAACAGACGATGATGCGAACAAAGAGTTGGTGATGCTACAATTTGCATCTACAAAAATTTAGGCGGGCTCTTCTCACATAATAGAATGGTTGCCAGCAAAAGGAACAGACGATGATGCGAACAAAGAGTTGGTGATGCTACAATTTGCATCTACAAAAAAATTTAGGCGGCTCTCTGCTCACATAATAGAATGGTTGCCAGCAAAGGGAACAGACGATGATGAACAAAGAGTTGGTGATGCTACAATTTGCATCTACAAAAATTTAGGCGGGCTCTTCTTACATAATAGAATGGTTGCCAGCAAAAGGAACAGACGATGATGCGAACAAAGAGTTGATGATGCTACAATTTGCATCTACATAACAGGGTGGTTGCCAGCAAAAAAAAATTTGGTTGCCACCTAAAAAGGCGGACATGCGAACAAAGAGTTGGTGATGCTACAATTTGCATAATAAAATTTAGGGCGGTTGCTTACATAATAGAATGGTTGCCAGCAAAAGGAACAGACGATGATGCGAACAAAGAGTTGGTGATGCTACAATTTGCATCTACAAAAATTAGGCGGGCTCTTCTCACCTAATAGAATGTACAGCAAAGGAAAGACGATGATGCGAACAAAGATTTGCGGATGCTACAATTTGCATCTAAAAATTTAGGCGAATCTTCTCCCCTAATAAATGGTTGCCAGCAAAAGGAACAGACGATGATGCGAACAAAAGAGTTGGTGATGCTACAATTTGCATGTACAAAAATTTAGGCGGGCTCTGCTTACATAATAGAATGGTTGCCAGCAAAAGGAACAGACGATGATGCGAACAAAGAGTTGGTGATGATACAATTTGCATCTACAAAAAATTTAGGGCGGGCTCTTCTTACATAATACAATGGTTGCCAGCCAAAGGAACGAACGATGATGCGAACAAAGAGTTGATGATGCTACAATTTGCATCTACAAAATTTAGGCGGGCTCTGCTTTTAGAAGGTTGCCAGCAAAAAAGGAACAGACGATGCGAACAAAGAATGGTTGCCAGCAAAAAATTTAGGCTCACCTAATAAATGGTTGCCAGCAAAAGGAACAGACGATGATGCGAAAAAAGAGTTGGTGGATGCTACAATTTGCATCTGCATCTACAAAAATTTAGGGACGGGCTTGGTGATTACATTTGCAATAGAATAGGCGGGCTTTGCGTTGCCAGCAAAAGGAACAGACGATGATGCGAACAAAGAGTTGGTGATGCTACAATTTGCATCTACAAAAATTTAGGCGCTTCTGCTCACGTAATAGAATGGTTGCCAGCAAAAGGAACAAACGATGATGCGAACAAAGAGTTGGTGATGCTACAATTTGCATCTACAAAAATTTAGGCGGGCTCTTCTCACCTAATAGAATGGTTGCCAGCAAAAGGAACAGACGATGATGAGAACAAAGAGTTGGTGATGCTACAATTTGCATCTACAAAAATTTAGGCGGCTCTTTACATAACAGAATGGTTGCCAGCAAAAAGGAACAGACGATGATGCGAACAAAGAGTTGGTGATGCTACAATTTGCATGTACAAAAATTTAGGCGGGCTCTTCTCACCTAATAGAATGGTTGCCAGCAAAAGAAACAGATGATGATGCGAACAAAGAGTTGGTGATACTTTACAATTTGTAAAAATTTGCTCTTCATACCAAAATTTGCATCTACAAAAATTTGCCAAATAAAAAGGCGCTTCTATTTGCTAAGGCGGGCATAATAGAATTTTGCCTGCAAAAGGAACAGACGATGATGCGAACAAAGAGTTGGTGATGCTACAATTTGCATCTATAAAAAATTTAGGCGGGCTCTTCTCACATAATAGAATGGTTGCCAGCAAAAGGAACAGACGATGATGCGAACAAAGAGTTGGTGATGCTACAATTTGCATCTACAAAATTTAGGCGGGCTCTGCTCACCTAATAGAATGGTTGCCAGCAAAAGGAACAGACGATGAGGCGAACAAAGAGTGGTGAAACAATTTGCATGAGGCGGGCTCTGCTTACCATAATACAATGCCAGCGAACAGAAAGAACAAAGTTGGTGATGCTACAATTTGCATCTACAAAAATTTAGGTGGGCTTTCATACATAATAGAATGGTTGCCAGCAAAAGAACAGACGATGATGCGAACAAAGAGTTGGTGATGCTACAATTTGCATCTACAAAAAAATGATTAAAGGCTGGTGGCTACACCCAGACCACAAAAATTTTCACCTAATAGAATGGTTGCTGGGCAAAAGGAACAGACGATGATGCGAACAAAGTGTTGGTGATGCTACAATTTGCATGTACAAAATTTAGGGCGGGCTCTACTTTACATAATAGAATGTTTGCCTGCAAAAGGAACAGACGATGAATGCCAGCAAAGAAAGAGATGATGGTGATGCGGATGTAATTTGCATCTACAAAAAATTTAGGCGGGCTCTGCTTTCATATAATAGAATGGTTACCAGCAAAGGAACAGATGATGATGCGAACAAAGAGTTGGTGATGCTACATTTGCATGCTACCTAATAGAATGGTTGCTACCAAAGGAACAGATGACATAACAAAGAGTTGGTGGCTCTTCGGCCATACCTAATACAATGGTTGCCAGCCAAAGGAACAGACAATGATGCAAACAAAGAGTTGATGATAATGCCACAAAATTTAGGGCATCTACAAAGGACGATTGCGAACAAAGAGTTGGTGGATGCTCTTCATGTACAAAAAATTTAGGCGGGCTCTGCTTACATAATAGAATGGTTGCCAGCAAATGAAAAGGAACGAGACGATGATGCTACAATCTGCATGTACCAAAAGTTGGCGGATGCTCACCTAATAGAATGGTTATGATGATGCGAAAAAATTTGATGCCAACCAGACCACAAAATCTAGGCGGCTCCCACATAATACAATGGTTGCCAGCAAAAGGAACAGACGATGATGCGACAAAGAGTTGGTGATGCTACAATTTGCATCTAAAAAATTTAGGCGGGCTCTGCTTACCATAATAGAATGGTTGCCAGCAAAAGGAACAGACGATGATGCGAACAAAAGAGTTGGATGATGCTACAAAAATTTGCATCTACAAAAAATTTAGATTTGATGATGAGCTCTACAAAATTTACTTAATAGAATGGTTGCCAGCAAAAGGAACAGACGATGAGGCGAACAAAGGGTTGGTGATGCTGAGTTTGCATCTACAAAAATTTAAACGGGCTCTTCTTACATAATAGAACACCAGCAAAAAGGAACGAACGATGATGCGAACAAAAGAGTTGGTGATGCTGCTAAGTTGCATCTGTACAAAATTTAGGCGGCTCTGCTTACATAATACAATGGTTTACAGCCAAAGGGACGATATGCGAACAGTTGGTGATGCTTTTGCATCTACAAAAAGGCTTACATAACGATGATGCGAACAACGATGAGTTGGAATAGATGCAGGGGATACAATTTGCATCTACAAAAATTTAGGGCGGGCTCTTCTTACCTAATAGAATGGTTGCCAGCAAAAGGAACAGACGATGATGCGAACAAAAGAGTTGGTGATGCTACAATTTGCATCTACAAAAAATTTAGGCGGGGCTCTGCTCACCTAAAAAAGGAAATGACGATTGCGAACAAAAAGTTGATGCTACAATTTGCATCTAGTTGGCGATTTAATTTGCATCTACAAAAAAATTGAGGCTCTGCTTTCACCTAATAGAATGGTTGCCAGCAAAGGGACAGACGATGATGCGAACAAAGAGTTGGTGATGCTACAATTTGCATCTACAAAAAATTGAGGCGGGCTCTCTTCATACTAATACAATGGTTGCCAGCAAAAAAGGAACAGACGATGATGTGAACAAAAGAGTTGATGATGCCACAATTTGTCTCAAAAAAATTTAGGCGACTCTTCTCACGTAATAGAATGGTTGCCAGCAAAAGGAACAAACGATGATGCGAACAAAGAGTTGGTGGATGATTACAATTTGCATCTACAAAAATTTAGGCGGGCTCTTCTCACATAATAGAATGGTTGCCAGCAAAAGAACGAACGATGATGCGAACAAAGAGTTGGTGATGCTACAATTTGCATCTACAAAAATTTAGGCGGGCTCTGCTTACATAATAGAATGGTTGCCAGCAAAAGGAACAGACGATGATGCGAACAAAGAGTTGGTGATGCTACAATTTGCATCTACAAAAATTTAGGCGGGCTCTGCTTACATAATAGAATGGTTGCCATTAAAAGGAACAGACGATGAGGCGAACAAAGTGTTGGTGATGCTACAATTTGCATCTACAAAAATTTAGGCGGGCTCTGCTTACATAACAGAATGGTTGCCAGCAAAAGGAACAGACGATGATGCGAACAAAGAGTTGGTGATGCTACAATTTGCATCTACAAAAATTTAGGCGGCCTGCTGCAGACATAATAGAATGCTTGCCAGCAAAAGGAACAGACGATGATGCGAACAAGAGTTGGTGATGCTACAATTTGCATCTACAAAATTTAGGCGGGCTCTTCTCACCTAATAGAATGGTTGCCAGCAAAAGGAACAGACGATGATGAGAACAAAAGTTGGTGATGCTACAATTTGCATCTACAAAATTTAGGCGGGCTCTGCTTACATAATAGAATGGTTGCCAAATAAAAAAAGGAACAGACGATGATGCGAACAAAAAGAGTTGGTGATGCTACAATTTGCATGTACAAAAAATTTTAGGCGGGCTCTGCTTACATTAACAGAATGGTTGCCAGCAAAAGGAACAGACGATGATGCGAACAAAAGAGTTGGTGATGCTGGCTAATTGCATGTACAAAAATTTAGGCGGGCTCTGCTCACATAATAGAATGGTTGCCAACAAAAAAGGAAATTCAGACGATGATGCGAACAAAGAGTTGGTGATGTTACAATTTGCATTACAAAAATTTAGGCATTTTCTTGCATAATAGAATGGTTGCCAGCCAAAGGAACAGACGATGATGCGAACAAAGAGTTGGTGATGCTACAATTTGCATCTACAAAATTAAGGCGACTCTTCATACCTAATAGAAATGTTTGCCAGCAAAGGAACAGACGATGATGCGAACAAAGATTTGATGATGCTACAATTTGCATCTACAAAAATTTAGGTGGCTCTTCTCATATAATAGAATGTTTGCCAGCAAAAGGAACAGACGATGGGGCGAACAAAGTGTTGGTGATGCTACAATTTGCAAAAATTTAGGCGGGCTCTGCTTACAATAGAATGGTTGCCACAAAAGGAAAAATTTAGGCGGAATTTGGTATGTACTAAAATTTAGGCTGCTTACATAATAGAATGGTTGCCAGCCAAAAGGAACAGACGATGATGCGAACAAAGAGTTGGTGATGCTACAATTTGCATGTACAAAAAAATTTAGGCGGGCTCTGCTTACATAATAGAATGGTTGCCAACAAAAAGGAACAGACGATGATGCGAACAAAGAGTTGGTGATGCTACAATTTGCATCTACAAAAATTTGGGCGGGCTCTGCTTACATAATAGAATGGTTGCCAGCAAAAAGGAACAGACGATGATGCGAACAAAGAGTTGGTGATGCTACAATTTGCAAAACAAAAATTTAGGGCGGCTCTTCTCACCTAATAGAATGGTTGCCAGCAAAGAAACAGATGATGATGCGAACAAAGAGTTGGTGATGCTACAATTTGCATACAAAAATTTAGGCGGGCTCTGCTTACATAATAGAATGGTTGCCAACAAAAGGAACAGGCGATGATGCGAACAAAGAGTTGGTGATGCTACCAAATTTGCATGTACAAAAAATTTAGGCGGGGTCTGCTTACACAATGAGAATGGTTAAAGCAGCAAAAATGAAATGACGAATGGTTGCCAGCAAAAGGAACGAACAAAGAGTTGGTGATGCTACAATTTGCATCTACAAAAAATTTAGGCGGGCTCTGCTCACCTAATAGAATGGTTGCCACAAAAAGAAACAGACGATGATGCGAACAAAGAGTTGGTGATGCTACAATTTGGCATCTACAAAAATTTAGGCGGGCTCTTCTCACCTAATACAATGGTTGCCAGCTAAAAAAGGAACAGACGATGATGCAAACAAAGAGTTGATGATGCTACAATTTGCATCTACAAAAATTTAGGTGGGCTCTTCATACATAATAGAATGGTTGCCAACAAATGGAAACAGACGATGATGCGAACAAAAGAGTTGGTGATGCCACAATTTGCATGTACAAAAAATTTAGGCGGGCTCTGCTTACATAATAGAATGGTTGCCAAGCAAAATGAACAGACGATGATGCGAACAAAAAAGTTGGTGATGCTGCAATTTGCATGTACAAAAATTTAGGCGGGCTCTGCTTCACCTCCTAATAGAATGATTTGCCAGCAAAAGGAACAGACGATGATGCGAAAAAAGTGTTGGTGATGCTACAATCTGCATCTACAAAAATTTGGGCGGCCTCTGCATACCTAATAGAATGGTTGCCAGCCAAAGGAATGACGATGATGCAAAAAAATTATTTGGTGATGCTACAATTTGCATCTACAAAAAATTTAGGCGGGCTCTTCTCACATAATAGAATGGTTGCCAGCAAAAGGAACAGACGATGATGCGAACAAAGAGTTGGTGATGCTACACCCAGACATTAAAATTTGCATCTACAAAAATTTAGGAACAGGACGGGCTCTACAATTTGCTTACAAAATAGAATGTTTGCCAGCAAAAGGAACAGACGATGATGCGAACAAAGAGTTGGTGATGCTACAATTTGCATCTACAAAAAATTTAGGCGGGCTCTTCTTACATAATAGAATGGTTGCCAGCAAAAGAACGAACGACGATGATGCGAACAAAGAGTTGGTGATGCTACAATTTTGCATCTACAAAAAAATTTAGGCGGGCAAAAAACTAATAATACAATGGTTGCCAACAAAGAGTTGGTGGAACAGATGATGATGCGAACAAAGAATGGTTGTTGAACAGACGATGCGAACAAATTTGCATCTACAAACAAAATTTAGGCGGGCTCTGCTTACCTAATAGAATAGTTGCCATTAAAAGGAACAGACGATGAGGCGAAGACAAAGTGTTGGTGATGCTACAATTTGCATCTACAAAAATTTAGGCGAGCTCTGCACTTCCACACTAACAGAATAGTTTGTAGCAAAGACAAGACGATGATGCAGACTGAGAGTTGGTGATGCTACAATTTGCATCTACAAAAATTTAGGCAGGCTCTGCTTACATAATAGGGAATGATTCCTTATGGGGTTGAACGATGATGCGAACAAAAGTTGGTGATGCTACAATTTGCATCTACAAAAAATTTGACGGGCTCTGTACTTACATAGAATGGTTGCCAGCAAAGGAACGGACGATGATGCGAACAAAGTTGTTGATACTGGTTGCATCTACAAAAATTTAGGCGCTTCTGCTCACGTAATAGAATAGTTTACAACGAAAGAACAAAAACGATAGTGCGAACAAAGAGTTGGTGATGCCCATTCCCATCTAAAAAATTTGAAATGACTCTTCTCACCTAATAGAATGGACTTCCAGCAAAAGAACAGACGATGATGAGAACAAAGAGTTGGTGATGCTATGATTGCATGTACAAAAATTTGGGCTCTGCTTACACACACGTAGAATGGTTGCCAGCAAAAGGAATAGACGATTGAACAAAGTGATGCTACAATTTGCATCTACAAAAAAATTTAGGCGGGCTCTGCTTACATAATAGAATGGTTGAACAGAAGATGATGCGAGCAAAAAGGAACAGACGATTAGGCGGGAACAAAAATGGTTGCAGCAAAAAGAATGACGATGATACTGATGCTAAATTTGCATCTACAAAAATTTAGGCGGGCTCTGCTCACCTAATAGAATGGTTGCCAGCAAAAGGAACAGACGATGATGCGAACAAAGAGTTGGTGATGCTACAATTTGCATCTACAAAAATTTAGGCGGGCTCTGCTTACTAATACAATGGTTGCCAGCAAAAGGAACGAACGATGATGCGAACAAAAGTTGGTGATGCTACAATTTGCATCTACAAAAATTTAGGGCGGGCTCTGCAAAAATTTACATAATAGAATGGTTGCCAACAAAAAGGAACAGACGATGATGCGAACAAAAGTTGGTGATACAATTTGCATCTACAAAAATTTTAGGCGGCTCTGCTTACATAATAGAATGGTTGCCAGCAAAAGGAACAGACGATGATGCGAACAAAAGTTGGTGATGTTACAATTGCATCTACAAAAAATTTAGGCAGGCTCTGCTTACCATAATAGAATGTTTGCCAGCAAAAGGAACAGACGATGATGCGAACAAAGAGTTGGTGATGCTACAATTTGCATCTACAAAAAATACCTAATAAATTTAGGAACAGACGATGATGGGCTCTGCTTACAAAAAGGCGGGCTTTCCATAATAGTTTGCCAGCAAAAGGAACAGAACGATGATGCGAACAAAGAGTTGGTGATGCTACAATTTGCATCTACAAAAATTTAGGCGGCTCTGCTACCTAATAGAATGGTTGCCAGCAAAAGGAACAGACGATGATGCGAACAAAGAGTTGGTGATGCTACAATTTGCATCTACAAAAAATTTAGGGGGGCTCTTCTCACATAATAGAATGGTTGCCAGCAAAAGGAACGAACGATGATGCGAACAAAGAGTTGGTGATGCTACAATTTGCATCTACAAAAAAATTTAGGCGGGCTCTACTTTACATAATAGAATAGTTGCCAGCAAAAGGAACAGACGATGATGCGAACAAAGAGTTGGTGATGCTACAATTTGCGAACAAAAATTTAGGCGGGCTCTGCTCACATAATAGAAATGGTTGCCAGCAAAGGAACAGACGATGATGCGAACAAAGTTTGGTGATGCTACAATTTGCATTACAAAATTTAGGCGGTCTCTTCACACCTAATAGAATGGTTGCCACCAAAAAGGAACAGACGATGATGCGAACAAAGAGTTGGTGATGCTACAATTTGCATCTACAAAATTTAAAGGCTCTTTCTTAATAGAATGGTTGCATTAAAAGGAACAGACGATGATGCGAACAAAAGAGTTGATGATGCTACAATTTGCATCTACAAAAAAAATTTAGGCGGTCTGCTTACATAATAGAATGGTTGCCAGCACAAAAGGAACAGACGATGATGCGAACAAAGAGTTGGTGATGCTACAATTTGCATCTACAAAAATTTAGGCGGGCTCTGCTTACATAATACAATGGTTGCCAGCAAAAGGAACAGACGATGATGCGAACAAAGAGTTGGTGATGCTACAATTTGCATCTACAAAAATTTAGGCGGGCTCATAATAGAATGGTTCACGATAATAAACAAATGGTTGCCAGCAAAAAAGGAACAGACGATGATGCGAACAAAGAGTTGGTGATGCTACAATTTGCATCTACAAAAATTTAGGCGGGCTCTTCTCACCTAATAGAATGGTTGCCAGCAAAAGGAACAGACGATGATGCGAACAAAGAGTTGGGCGATGCTACATTTGCATTACAAAAAATTTAGGCGGGCTCTGTTACATAATAGAATGGTTGCTACAATATGCTACAAATCTGTACAAAATTTAGGCGGCTCTTCTTACATAATAGAATGGTTGCCAAAAGGAACAGACGACGATGATGCGAACAAAAGTTGGTGATGCTACAATTTGCATCTACAAAAATTTAGGCGGGCTCTTCTTACATAATAGAATGTTTTGCCAGCAAAAGGAACAGACGATGATGCGAACAAAAGAGTTGGTGATGCTACAATTTGCATCTACAAAAATTTAGGCGGCTCTGCTTACATAATAGAATGGTTGCCAGCAAAAGGAACAGACGATGATGCGAACAAAGAGTTGGTGATGCTACAATTTTTGCATCTACAAAAATTTAGGCGGGCTCTGCGACCTAATAGAATGGTTGCCAGCAAAAGGGAACAGACGATGATGCGAACAAAGAGTTGAACAAAGAGTTGGTGATGCTACAATTTGCATCTACAAAAATTTAGGCGGGGCTCTGCTTGCCACAAAATAATAGAATGGTTGCCAACAAAAAGGGTTCTGCTCACCTATTAGAACAGGAACGATGATGCGAACAAAGAGTTGGTGATGCTACAATTTGCATGTACAAAAATTTAGGCGGGCTCTTCATACCTAATACAATGGTTGCCAGCAAAAGGAACAGACGATGATGCGAACAAAGAGTTGATGATGCTACAATTTGCATCTACAAAATTTAGGAACAAAGATGGGCTCTTCTCACCTAATAGAATGGTTGCCAGCAAAAGGAACGAACGATGATGCGAACAAAAGAGTTGGTGATGCTACAATTTGCATCTACAAAAATTTAGGCGGGCTCTACCTAATAGAATGGTTGCCAGCAAAAGGAACAGACGATGATGCGAACAAAGAGTTGGTGATGCTACAATTTGCATCTACAAAAAATTTAGGCGGGCTCTGCTTACGCATAATAGAATGGTTGCCAGCAAAAGGAACAGACGATGATGCGAACAAAGAGTTGGTGATGATTTGCATCTATAAAAATTTAGGCATCTACAAAAATGGTTGCAAAAAAAGAACAGACGATGATGCGAACAAAGAGTTGGTGATGCTACAATTTTTAATACAAAATTTTCATACCTAATAGAATGGTTGCCAGCAAAAGGAACAGACGATGATGCGAACAAAGAGTTGGTGATGTTACAATTTGCATCTACAAAAATTTAGGCGGGCTCTGCTTACATAATAGAATGGTTGCCAACAAAAGGAACAGACGATGATGCGAACAAAGAGTTGGTGATGCTACAATTTGCATCTACAAAAAATTTAGGCGGGCTCTTCATACATAATAGAATGGTTGCCAGCAAAAGGAACAGACGATGATGCGAACAAAGAGTTGGTGATGCTACAATTTGCATCTACAAAATTTAGGCGGCTCTGCTCACATAATAGAATGGTTGCCAGCAAAAGGAACAGACGATGATGCGAACAAAAGAGTTGGTGATGCTACAATTTGCATCTACAAAAAAATTTAGGCGGGCTCTGCTACATAATAGAATGGTTGCCAGCAAAAGGAACAGACGATGATGCGAACAAAGAGTTGGTGATGCTACAATTTGCATCTACAAAAATTTAGGCGGGCTCTGCTTACATAATAGAATGGTTGCCAGCAAAAGGAACAGACGATGATGCGAACAAAGAGTTGGTGATGCTACAAAATTTAGGCATCTACAAAAATGGTTGCCAGCAAATGAACAGACGATGATGCGCAAAGAGTTCTGATGCTACAATTTGCATCTATAAAATGGCCTTTGCTCAGAATAGAATGGTTGCCAGCAAAAGGAACAGACGATGATGCGAACAAAGAGTTGGTGATGCTACAATTTGCATCTACAAAAAATTTAGGCGGGCTCTTCTTACCTAATAGAATGGTTGCCAGCAAAAGGAACAGACGATGATGCGAACAAAAGAGTTGGTGATGCTACAATTTGCATGTACAAAAAATTTAGGCGGGCTCTTCTCACTTAATAGAATGGTTGCCAGCAAAAGGAACAGACGATGATGCGAACAAAAGAGTTGGTGATGCTACAATTTGCATCTACAAAATTTAGGTGGCGGGCTCTGCTTACATAATAGAATGGTTGCCAGCAAAAGGAACAGACGATGATGCGAACAAAGAGTTGGTGATGCAATTTGCATCTACAAAAATTTAGGCGGGCTCTTCTACACATAATAGAAATTTGCCAAAAAAGGAACAGATGACAATGATGCGAACAAAGAGTTGGTAATGCTACAATTTGCATCTACAAAAAATTTAGGCGGGCTCTTCTACATAATAGAATGGTTTTGCCAGCAAAAGGAACAAACGATGATGCGAACAAAGAGTTGGTGATGCTACAATTTTCTGCATCTACATAAAAATTTGCCAGCCAAAGGAAGGCGGGCTCTTCAAAAATTTACAAGATAATAGAATGGTTGCCAGCAAAAGGAACAGACGATGATGCGAACAAAAGTTGGTGATGCTACAATTTGCATCTACAAAAATTTAGGCGGGCTCTCTGCTACATAATAGAATGGTTGCCAGCAAAAGGAACAGACGATGATGCGAACAAAGAGTTGGTGATGCTACAATTTGCATCTACAAAAATTTAGGCGGGCTCTTCTTACATAACACAATGGTTGCCAGCCAAAAGAACAGACGATGATGCGAACAAAGAGTTGGTTTGCTATTTTAAACAATTTTTAGGCGGCAAAAGGTTGCCAGCAAAGGAAGACGATGATGCGAACAAAGAGTTGGTGATGCTACAATTTTGCATCTACAAAAATTTGAGGCTCTTCTACCTTCATATAGAATGGTTGCCAGCCAAAAGGAACAGACGATGATGCGAACAAAGAGTTGGTGATGCCACAATTACCATCTACAAAAAATTTAGGCGGGCTCTGCTCACATAATAGAATGGTTGCCAGCAAAAAGGAACAGACGATGATGCGAACAAAGAGTTGGTGATGCTACAATTTGCATCTACAAAAATTTAGGCATCTTACATAAAAATGTTTGATGCTACAATTTGCATCTACAAAAATTTAGCGGGCTCTTCTTACATAATAGAATGGTTGCCAGCAAAAAGGAACGGACGATTTCGAACAAAACAGAATGGTTACAAAAAAAAAAGGAACAGACGATGATGGTTGCCAGCAAAAACAAAAGAACAAAAGTTGGTGATGCTACAATTTGCATCTACAAAAAAATTTAGGCGGGCTCTTGCTTACCTAATAGAATGGTTGCCAGCAAAAGGAACAGACGATGATGCGAACAAAGAGTTGGTGATGCTACAATTTGCATCTACAAAAAAATTTAGGCTGCTTACATAATAGAATGGTTGCCAGCAAAAGGAACAGACGATGATGCGAACAAAGAATGGTGATACAAAAAGGATCTACAAAACGAGGATGCTGCTTAATAAAGAATGGTTGCCAGCAAAAAGGAACAGACGATGATGCGAACAAAGAGTTGGTGATTTACAATTTGCATCTAAAAAATTTAGGCGGGCTCTTCTTACCTAATAGAATGGTTGCCAGCAAAAAGGAACAGACGATGATGCGAACAAAGAGTTGGTGATGCTACAATTTGCATCTACAAAATTTTAGGCGGGCCTCTTCATACCTAATACAATGGTTGCCAGCCAAAGAAACAGACGATGATGCGAACAAAGAGTTGATGATACTACAATTTTAATCTACAAAAATTTTTAAGGGCCTCTTCTCACCTAATAGAATATTTGCCAGCAAAGGAACAGACGATGACGCGAACAAAGTGTTGGTGATGCTACAATTTGTACGTACAAAATTTAGGCGGGCTTTCCGCTTACACAGAATGCCAGCAAAAGGAACAGACGATGATGCGAACAAAGAGTTGGTGATGCTACAATTGCATGTACAAAATTTAGGCGGCTCTGCTTACCTAATAGAATGGTTGCCAGCAAAAGGAACGGACGATGATGCGAACAAAGAGTTGGTGATGCTACAATTTGCATGTACAAAAATTTAGGCGGGCTCAGCCATAACAGAATGGTTGCCAACCAAAAGGAACAGACGATGATGCGAACAAAGAGTTGGTGATGCTACAATTTGCATCTACAAAAATTTAGGCGGGCTCTGCTTACATAATAGAATGGTTGCCAGCAAAAGGAAACAGACGATGATGCGAACAAAGAGTTGGTGATGCTACATTTACATCTACACAAAAATTTAGGCGCTCTGCTCACGTAACAGAAATAGTTTGCCAGCAAAAGAAACAAACGATGATGCGAACAAAGAGTTGGTGATGCTACAATTTGCATGTACAAAAATTTAGGCGGTTTCCTTCATACCTAACAATGTTTGCCAGCAAAATGAACAGACAATGAGCGAACAAATGTTGGTGATGCTACAATTTGCATGTACAAAAATTTAGGCGGGCTCTTCACTTAATATGAATGGTTGCTAGCAAAAGGAACGAACGATGATGCGAACAAGAGTTGGTGATGCTACAATTTGCATCTACAAAAATTTAGCGGGCTCTGCTTACATAATGGGAATGGTTGCCAGCAAAAAGGAAATGACGATGAAGAACAAAGAGTTGGTGATACTACAATTTGCATGTACAAAATTTGCAGTCTCACATAATAGAATGGTTGCTAACAACAGGAAATGTTGGGACAAAGGTTGGGCTACAATTTTCATGTACAATAATTTAGGCAAGGTTCTGCTCAGCCAAATGGTTGGACAGGAACAGATGATGAGGCGAACAAAGAGTTATTGATGCTACAATTTGCATCTACAAAAATTTAGGCGGGCTCTTCTCACTTAATAGAATGGTTGCCAGCAAAAGGAACAGACGATGATGCGAACAAAGAGTTGGTGATGCTACAATTTGCATGTACAAAAAAATTGAGGCGGGCTCTGCTTACATAATAGAATGATTTGCCAACCAAAAGGAAACAGAAGATGATGCAACAAAGAGTTGGTGGATACTACAATTTGCATCTACAAAAATTTAAAAGGGCTTCTTGCCTAATAGAATGGTTGCAAGCCAAAGGAACAGACGATGATGCGGAACAAAGAGTTGTGATGCTAAAATTTGCATCTACAAAAATTTAGGCGGGCTCTTCTTACATAATAGAATGTTTGCCATTAAAAGAACAGACGATGATGCGAACAAAAGAGTTGGTGGCTACAATTTGCATGTGCAAAAATTGGTGAAATCTACAAAACAGAAAGATGATGCGAACAAAAGCGGATGCTACAATTTGCATCTTACTCTTCACCTAACAGAATGGTTTGCAAACAAAAGGAACAGACGATGATGCGAACAAAGAGTTGGTGATGCTAAAATTTGCATCTACAAAAATTTAGGCGGGCTCTTCTTTGCTTACATAGAACAGACGATGGTTGGTGATGCTACAATTTGCATCACGGGCTCTGCAAAAGGAACAGACGATGATGCGAACAAAGAGTTGGTGATGCTACAACAAAAATTTGCTTGAATGTTTCTACAAACAGACGATAGGTGGATGCTACAATTTTCATGTGTATTTTAAAAATTTAGGCGGGCTCCTAATACAATGGTTGCCCTTAAAAGGAACAGACGATGATGCGAACAAAAGAGTTGGTGATGTTACAATTTGCATCTACAAAAATTTAGGCGGGCTCTCATACCTAATACAATGGTTGCCAGCCAAATGAACAGACGATGATGCGAACAAAGAGTTGATGATACTACAATTTGCATCCACAAAATTTTGGGCTCTTCTCACCTAATAAAACGGTTGCCAGCAAAAGGAACGAATAGACGATGACGAACAGAAAAAGTTTGGTGATGCTACAATTTGCATCTACAAAATTTTAGGGCGGCTCTGCTTACATAATAGAATGGTTGCCAGCAAAAGGAAATGACGATGATGCGAACAAAGAGTTGGTGGATACAATTTGCATGTACAACAAAATTTAGGCGGGCTCTTCTTACATAATAGAATGGTTGCCAGCAAAAGAAACAGACGATGATGCGAACAAAGAGTTAGATGCTACAATTGCATGCAAAATTTAGGCGGGCCTGCTTACATAGGTTAGGCCGTTTTATAACAAAAGAACAGACGATGATGCGAACAAAGAGTTGGTGATGCTACAATTTGCATCTACAAAAATTTAGGGCGGGCTCTGCTTACATAATAGAATGGTTGCCAGCAAAAGGAACGAACGATGATGCGAACAAAGAGTTGGTGATGCTACAATTTGCATCTACAAAAAATTTAGGCCTTCTGCTCACGTAATAGAATGGTTGCCAGCAAAAGGAACAAACGATGATGCGGAACAAAAGAGTTGGTGATGCCTGATTTGCATCTACAAAAAATTTAGGCGGGCTCTTCTTACCCTAATAGAATGGTTGCCAGCCAAAGGAACAACGATGATGTGTGAACAAAAGAGTTGGTAATGCTACAATTTGCATCTATAAAAATTTAGGCGGGCTCTTCTCACATAATAGAATGGTTGCTACAAAAGGAACAGACGACATGTGCGAACAAAAGAGTTGGTGATGCTACAATTTGCATCTACAAAAATTTAGGCGGGCTCTGCTTACATAATAGAATGGTTGCCATTAAAAGGAAACAGACGATGAGGCGAACAAAGTTGGTGATGCTACAATTTGCATCTACAAAAATTTAGGCGGGCTCTTCCTTACCTAATAGAATAGTTTGCCAGCAAAAGGAAACAGACGATGATGCGAACAAAGAGTTGGTAATGCTACAATTTGCATCTACAAAAAATTTAGGCGGCTCTTCTCACTTAATAAGTGTATGCCAGCAAAAAGGAACAGACGATGATGCGAACAAAGTTGATGCTGCAATTTGCATCTACAAAAATTTAGGCCGGGCTCTGCTTACATAATAGAATGGTTGCCAGCAAAAGGAACGAACGAGATGCGAACCTGGTTGCATCCAAAATGATGCATAATAGAAAGCAAAAGAGACGATAATGCGAACAAAAGTTGGTGATGCTACAATTTGCATCTACAAAAATTGGAAGCGGGCTCTTCTCACATAATAGAATGGTTGCCGCAAAGGGAACAGACGATGATGCGAACAAAGTGTTGGTGATGCTACAATTTGCATCTACAAAACTTAGGCGGGCTCTGCTTACATAACAGAACGGTTGCCAGCAAAGGAAGCGACGATGATGCGAACAAAGAGTTGGTGATTTTTCAATTTGCATCTAAAAAATTGAGGCGTGGCTCTTCATACCTAATATAATGGTTGCCAGCAAAAGGAACAGACGATGATGCGAACAAGAGTTGGTGATGCTACAATTTTGCATCTACAAAAAATTAGGCAGGCTCACTTAATAGAATGGTTGCCAGCAAAAGGAACAGACAATGATGCGAACAAAGAGTTGGTAATGCTACAATTGCATCTACAAAAAATTGCGGCGGGCTCTTTACTTAATAGAATGGTTGCCAGCAAAATGAACAGACGATGATGAACAAAGAGTTGGTGATGCTACAATTTGCATCTACAAAAAATATAGGCGGGCTCTGCTTACATAATAGAATGGTTGCCAGCAAAAAGGAACAGACGATGATGCAGACAAAGAGTTGGATGCTACAATTTGCATCTACAAAAATTTAGGCGGGCTCTTCATACCTTGTTGCCAGCCAAAAGGAACGAAATAATGCGAAGTTGGTGATGCTACAATTGCAGCAAAAGGAAATAGACGATGGTTGCCAGCAAAAGAAACGAACGATTGAGTTGGTGATGCTACAATTTGCATCTACAAAAAAATTTAGGCGGGCTGCTTTACATAATACAGAATAGGTTGCCAGCAAAAGGAACAGATGATGAACAAAGAGTTGGTGATGCTACAATTTGCATCTACAAAAATTTAGGCAGGCTCTGCTTACATAATAGAATGGTTGCCAGCAAAGTGAACGGACAATGATGCGAACAAAGAGTTGGTGATGCTGATTTGCATCTACAAAAATTTAGGCGGCTCTGCTTACATAATAGAATGGTTGCCAGCAAAGGAACAGACGATGATGCGAACAAAGAGTTGGTGATGTTACAATTTGCATCTACAAAAATTTAGGCGGGCTCACCCTAATAGAATGGTTGTAGCAAAGGAACAGACGATGATGCGAACAAAGAGTTGGCGATGCTACAATTGCACAAAAATTTAGGCGGGCTCTGCTTACATAATAGAATGGTTGCCAAGCAAAAGGAACAGACGATGATGCGAACAAAAAGAGTTGGTGATGCCACAATTTGCATCTACAAAAAAATAGGCGGCTCTGCTTACATAATAGAATGGTTGCCATTAAAGGAAAACAGACGATGAGGCGAACAAAGTGTTGGCGGATGCTACAATTTGCATCTACAAAAACTTAGGCCGGGCTCTGCTTACATAACAGAATGGTTTGCCAGCAAAAGGAAACAGACGATGATGCGAACAAAGAGTTGGTGATGCTGCAATTTGCATCTACAAAAAATTTAGTGGGCTCTGCTTACATAATAGAATGGTTTACAGCAAAGGAACAGACGATGATGCGAACAAAAGTTGGTGATGCTACAATTTGCATCTACAAATAAAATTTAGGCGGGCTCTTCATACCTAATACAATGGTTTGCCAGCAAAGGAACAGACAGCCAATGCGAACAAAGAGTTGGTAATGCTACAATTTGCATCTACAAAAATTTAGGCGGGCTCTTCTCACTTAATAGAATGGTTGCCAGCAAAAGAAAGAACGATGATGCGAACAAAGAGTTGGTGATGCTACAATTTGCATCAAAAAAATTTAGGCGGGCTCTGCTTACATAATAGAATGGTTGCCAGCAAAAGGAACAGACGATGATGCGAACAAAGTTAGTGATGCCACAATTTGCATCTACAAAAATTTAGGCAGGCTCTTCTCTAATAATGGGGCGTTTGCCAGCCAAAGGAACGAACGATGATGCGAACAAAAGGTTGGTGATGCTACAAAATTTGCATCTACAAAAAATTTAGGCGGGCTCTTCTCACTTAATAGAGATGTTTTGCCAGCAAAAGGAACGAACGATGATGCGAACAAGAGTTGGTGATGTTGATTTGCATCTACAATTTAGGCGGGCTCTGCTTACATAATAGAATGGTTGCCTGCAAAAGGAACAGACGATGATGCGAACAAAGAGTTGGTGATGCTACAATTTGCATCTACAAAAAATTTAGGCAGGCTCTGCTTACATAATAGAAATGTTTGCCAGCAAAAGGAACAGACGATGATGCGAACAAAGAGTTGGTGATGCTACAATTTGCATCTACAAAGCTCTGCTTAGGAATGATTTGCAGCAAAAGGAACGATGATGCGAACAAAAGGTTGGTGATTCTCACCTAATAGAATGGTTGCCAGCAAAAGGAACAGACGATGATGCTAACAAAGAGTTGGTGATGCTACAATTTGCATCTACCAAAATTTAGGCGGGCTCTGCATACCTAATACAATGGTTGCCAGCCAAAGGAACAGACGATGATGCGAACAAAAGAGTTGGTGATGCTACAATTTGCATCTACAAAATTTTAGGCGGCTCTTCTACATAATAGAATGGTTGCCATTAAAAGGAAACAGACGATGAGGCGAACAAAGAGTTGGTGATGCTAACAATTTGCATCTACAAAAATTTAGGCGGGCTCTGCTTACATAATAGAATGGTTGCCAGCAAAGGAACAGACGATGATGCGAACAAAGAGATTGGTGATGCTACAATTTGCATCTACAAAAATTTGGAGGCGGGCTCTGCTTACATAATAGAATGGTTGCCAGCAAAAGGAACAGATGATGATGCGAACAAAGAGTTGGTGATACAATTTGCATCTACAAAAATTTAGGCGGGCTCTGCTTACATAATAGAATGGTTGCCAGCAAAAGGAACAGACGATGATGCGAACAAAGAGTTGGTGATGCTACAATTTGCATCTACAAAAATTTAGGTGATGCATACATAACAGAATGGTTGCCAGCCAAAGGAAGAGACGATGATGCGAACAAAGAGTTGGTGATGCTACAATTTGTACTACAAAAATTTAGGCGGGCTCTGCTTACATAATAGAATGGTTGCCAGCAAAAGGAACAGACGATGATGTGAACAAAGAGTTGGTGATGCATACCTAATAATTTGCCAAAGCGAAATCAATGATGCGAACAAAAAATTTAGCAATTTGCTCTACAAAAATTTACGGGCTCTTCTCACTTAATAGAATGGTTGCCAGCAAAATGAACAAACGATGATGCGAACAAAGAGTTGGTGATGCTACAATTTGCATCTACAAAAATTTAGGCGGGCTCTGCTTACATAATAGAATGGTTGCCAGCAAAAGGAACAGACGATGATGCAAACAAAGTTGGTGATGGTAATTGCATCCTACAAAAAATTTAGGCGGCCTTCTTACATAATCTGCCAGCCAAAGGAAAACGATGATGCGAACAAAGGCGTGATGTTAATTTGCATCTACAAAATTTAGGCGGGCTCTTCTCAATGTTTTGCCAGCAAAAGGAACAGACGATGATGCGAACAAAAGAGTTGGTGATGCTACAATTTGCATCTACAAAAATTTAGGCGGGCACTAATGCTTACATAATGAACAGAATGTTTTACCAGCAAAAAAGGAACTAAAAATTGATGGGCTCGAACAAAGAATGGTTGCAAGCAAAAGGTGATGATGCGAACAAAAAGTTTGCATCAAAAAAATTTAGGCGGGCTCTGCTTACATAATAGAATGGTTGCCAGCAAAGGAACAAACGATGATGCGAACAAAGAGTTGGTGATGCTAAAATTTGCATCTACAAAAATTTAGGCGGGCTCTTCGCCACCTAATAGAATGGTTGCCAGCAAAGGAACAGACGATGATGCGAACAAAGAGTTGGTAATGCTACAATTTGCATGTACAAAATTTAGGCGGGCAGACGATCCCATAATAAAGAATGGTGATGCCAGCAAAGGCGGGAACAGACGATGATGCGAACAAAGAGTTGGTGATGCTACAATTTGCATCTACAAAAATTTAGGGCGGGCTCTGCATACATAATAGAATGGTTGCCAGCCAAAGGAACAGACGATGATGCGAACAAAGAGTTGGTGATGTGATTTGCATCTACAAAAATTTAGGCGGGCTCTTCTTACATAATAGAATGGTTGCCAGCAAAAGGAAAGACGATGATGCGAACAAAGAGTTGGTGATGCTACAATTTGCATCTACAAAAATACTTTTTAATAGAATGGTTGCCAGCAAAAGGAACAGACGATGATGCGAACAAAGAGTTGGTGATGCTACAATTTGCATCTACAAAAATTTAGCGGGGCTCTGCTCACATAATAGAATGGTTGCCAGCAAAAGGAACAGACGATGATGCGAACAAAGAGTTGGTGATTCTCAATTGCATCTACAAAAAATTTAGGCGGGCTCTGCTTACATAATAGGAATGGTTGCCAGCAAAGGAACAGACGATGATGCGAACAAAAGTTGGTGATGCTACAATTTGCATCTACAAAAATTTAGGCGGCTCTTCTTACATAATAGAATGGTTGCCAGCAAAAGGAACAGACGATGATGCGAACAAAGAGTTGGTGATGCTACAATTTCTACCCACACAATCTACAAAAATTGAATAAAGGTTGATGGGCTCTTCTCTCACCTAATAGAATGGTTGCCATTAAAAGGAACAGACGATGATGCGAACAAAAGTTGGTGATGCTACAATTTGCATCTACAAAATTTAGGCGGGCTCTCTTTACATAATAGAATGGTTGCCAGCAAAAGGAACAGACGATGATGCGAACAAAGAGTTGGTGATGCTACAATTTGCATCTACAAAAAATTTAGGCGGGCTCTGCTTACATAATAGAATGGTTGCCAGCAAAAAGGAACAGACGATGATGCGAACAAAGAGTTGGTGATGCTACAATTTGCATCTACAAAAATTTAGGCGGGCTCTGCTTACATAATAGAATGGTTGCCAGCAAAAGGAACAGACGATGATGAACAAAGAGTTGTTGATGATGCACAGCCAAAATTTGCATCTACTAAAAAATTTTCTGCTCAGTATGTACAAAAACAGAAAACCTATTAGAATGTTGCCAGCAAAAGGAACAGACGATGATGCGAATAAAGAGTTGTGATGCTACAATTTGCATCTACAAAAAATTTAGGCGGGCTCTTCTTACCTAATAGAATGGTTGCCATTAAAAGGAACAGACGATGATGAGAACAAAGAGTTGGTGATGCTACAATTTGCATCTACAAAAATTTAGGCGGCTCTTCTTACATAATAGAATGGTTGCCAGCAAAAGGAACAGACGATGATGCGAACAAAAGAGTTGGTGATGCTAAATTTGCATGTACGTAATAAAAATTTGAGGCGGGCTCTGCATCTACAAAAAATAATAGAATGGTTGCCAGCAAAGGAACAGACGATGATGCGAACAAAGAGTTGGTGATGCTACAATTTGCAAAAATTTGCATGTACAAAATTTAGGAATGGTTGCCAGCAAAAAGGAACAAACGATGATGCGAACAAGAGTTGGTGATGCAATTTTGCATCTACAAAATTTAGGCGGGCTCTTCTCAATAATACAATGTTTGCCAGCAAAAAGGAACAGACGATGATGCGAACAAAGAGTGTGATGCTACAATTTGCATCTACAAAAAATTTAGTGGAGCTCTTCTACCTAATACAATGGTTGCCAGCAAAAAGGAACAGACGATGATGCGAACAAAGAGTTGGTGATGATACAATTTGCATCTACAAAAATTTAGGCGGCTCTTCTACTAATAGAATGGTTGCCAGCAAAAAGGAACAGACGATGATGCGAACAAGAGTTGGTGATGCTACAATTTGCATCTACAAAAATTTAGGCGGGCTCTGCTTACATAATAGAATGGTTGCCAGCAAAGAAACAGACGATGATGCGAACAAAGAGTTGGTGATGCTACAATTTGCATCTACAAAAAATTTAGGCGGGCTCTGCTTACATAATAGAATGTTTGCCAGCCAAAAGGAACAGACGATGATGCGAACAAAGAGTTGGTGATGCTACAATTTGCATCTACTAATAGAAAAAATTTTAGGTACAAAATTTGGGGGAACTCTGCTTGATAATAGAATGGATTTGCCAAAAAGGAAAGACGATGATGCGAACAAAGTGAATGGTTGCCTACAAAATTTAGGTGGGAAAAATGGTTTGCCAGCAAAAGGAACAGACGATGATGCGAACAAAGAGTTGGTGATGCTGCAATTTGCATCTACAAAAAAATTTAGGCGGGCTCTGCTCACATAATAGAATGGTTGCAGCAAAAGGAACAGACGATGAGGCGAACAAAGAGTTGGTGATGCTACAATTTGCATCTACAAAAATTTAGGCGGGCTTTCTCACCCTAATACAATGGTTGCCAGCAAAAGGAACAGACAATGAGAACAAAAGTTGGAATGACAATGATGCGAACAAAGAGTTGGTGATGCAAAAAGGAACAGACGATGATGCGAACAATTTGATGCTACAATTTGCATCTACAAAAAATTTAGGCGGGCTCTGCTTACATAATAGAATGGTTGCCAGCAAAAAGGAACAGACGATGATGCGAACAAAGAGTTGGTGATGCTACAATTTGCATCTACAAAAATTTAGGCGGGCTCTCATACCTAATAGATCGGTTGCCAGCCACAGACGATGATAATAGAATGGTTGCCAAAACCAAAAGGTAAAAGGAACAGACGATGATGCGAACAAAGAGTTGGTGATGCTACAATTTGCATCTACAAAAAATTTAGGCGGGCTCTGCTTACATAATAATGGTTGGTTGCCAGCAAAAGGAACAGACGATGATGCGAACAAAGAGTTGGTGATGCTACAATTTGCATCTACAAAAATTTAGGCGGGCTCTTCTCACCTAATAGAATGGTTGCCAGCAAAAGGAACAAACGATGATGCGAACAAAGAGTTGGTGATGCTACAATTTGCATCTACAAAAAAAAAATTTATGGGCGGAACAGACGATGATGAGAACAAAGAGTTGGTCCATAATTTGTATGTACAAAAATTTAGGCGTTTGCATAATAGAATGGTTGCCAGCAAAAGGAACAGACGATGATGCGAACAAAGAGTTGGTGATGCTACAATTTGCATGTACAAAATTTAGGCGGGCTCTGCTTACATAATAGAATGGTTGCCAGCAAAAGGAACAGACGATGATGCGAACAAAGAGTTGGTGATGCTACAAAAAATTTAGGGGCTCTTCTCACGTAATAGAATGGTTACAAACGATTGCGAAGGTTGGTGATGCTACTGCATCTACAAAAATTTAGGCGGGCTCTTCTTACATAATACAATGGTTGCCAGCCAAAGGAACAGACGATGATGCGAACAAAGATTTGATGATGCTACAATTTGCATCTACAAAAATTTAGGCGGGCTCTTCTCACCTAATAGAATGGTTGCCAGCAAAAGGAACAGACGATGAGGCGAACAAAGAGTTGGTGATGCTACAATTTGCATCTACAAAAGAATTTGCAAAGGAACAGACGGCGTTGGTGCTCTGTACTCACATAATAGAAATGGTTGCCAGCAAAAGGAACAGACGATGATGCGAACAAAGAGTTGGTGATGCTACAATTTGCATCTACAAAAATTTAGGCGGGCTCTTCTTACCTAATAGAATGGTTGCCAGCAAAAGGAACAGACGATGATGCGAACAAAGGTTGGTGATGCTACAATTTGCATCTACAAAAATTTAGGCGGGCTCTGCTTACATAATAGAATGGTTGCCAGCAAAGGAACAGACGATGATGCGAACAAAGAGTTGGTGATGCTACAATTTGCATCTACAAAAAATTTAGGCGGGCTCTGCTCACATAATAGAATGGTTGCCAGCAAAAGGAACAGACGATGATGCGAACAAAGTGTGATGGTGATTTGCATGTACAAAAATTTAGGCGGCATACATAATAGAATGGTTACAAAGGAACATTGAACAAAGAGTTGGTGATGCTACAATTTGCATGCCAAAAATTTACACAAAATTTAGGCGGGCTCTTCTTACAACAAAGAATGGTTGCCATGGTTGCAAAAGGAACAGACGATGATGCGAACAAAGTGTTGGTGATGCTACAATTTGCATCTACAAAATTTAGGCGGGCTCTGCTTACATAATAGAATGGTTGCCAGCAAAAGGAACAGACGATGATGCGAACAAAGAGTTGGTGATGCTACAATTTGCATCTACAAAATTTAGGCGGCTTCTGCTCACCTAATAGAATGGCTCTTTGCCAGCAAAAAGGAACAGACGATGATGCGAACAAAGAGTTGGTGATGCTACAAAAACAATTTGCATCACAAAAAAATTTAGGCGGCTCTTAATAGAAAAAGGAACAGACGATGATGCGAACAAAGAGTTGGTGATGCTACAATTTCTAAAAATTTAGAACAGACGGCGAACTGCTCACAATTTAATAAAAATGGCTGCCAGCAAAGGAACAGACGATGATGCGAACAAAGAGTTGGTGATGCTACAATTTGCATCTACAAAAATTTAGGGCGGGCTCTTCTCACCTAATAGAATGGTTGCCAGCAAAAAGGAACAGACGATGATGCGAACAAAGAGTTGGTGATGCTACAATTTGCATCTACAAAAATTTAGGCAAGACTCTTCATACCTACCAATAGAATGGTTGCCAGCAAAAGGAACAGACGATGATGCGAACAAAGAGTTGGTGATGCTACAATTTGCATCTACAAAAATTTAGGCGGGCTCTTCATACTAATAGAATGGTTGCCAGCAAAAGGAACAGACGATGATGCGAACAAAGAGTTGGTGATGCTACAATTTGCATCTACAAAAATTTTAGGGCGGCTCTGCTTACCTAATAGAATGGTTGCCAGCAAAAGGAACAAACGATGATGCGAACAAAGAGTTGGTGATGCTACAATTTGCATCTACAAAAATTTAGGCGGCTCTGCTTAATAATAGAATGGTTGCCAGCAAAAAGGAACAGACGATGATGCGAACAAAGAGTTGGTGATGCTAAAAATTTTTGCATCAGAATGGTTATTAAAAATTGACGATGAGGCGAATACTGCTACAATTTGCATCTACAAAATAGAATGGTTGCCAGAATGCAAAAGGAACAGACGATGATGCGAACAAAGAGTTGGTGATGCTACAATTTGCATCTACAAAAATTTAGGCGGGCTCTGCTTACCTAATAGAATGGTTGCCAGCAAAAGGAACAGACGATGATGCGAACAAAGAGTTGGTGATGCCACAATTTGCATCTACAAAAATTTAGGCGGCTCTTCATACCTAATACAATGGTTGCAAATTAAAAAGGAACAGACGATGATGCGAACAAAGAGTTGGTGATGCTACAATTTGCATCTACAAAATTTAGGCGGGCTCTTGGTTCACTTAATAGAATGGTTGCCAGCAAAAAGGAACAGACGATGATGCGAACAAAAGAGTTGGTGATGCTACAATTTGCATCTACAAAAATTTAGGCGGGCTCTGCTTACATAATAGAATGGTTGCCAGCAAAAAAGGAACAGACGATGATGCGAACAAAGAGTTGGTGATGCTACAATTTGCATCTACAAAAATTTAGGGCGGGCTCTGCTTACATAATAGAATGGTTGCCAGCAAAAGGAACAGACGATGATGCGAACAAAGAGTTGGTGATGCTACAATTTGCATCTACAAAAATTTAGGCGGGCTCTGCTTTACATAATAGAATGCCATTTGCCAGCAAAAGGAACAGACGATGATGCGAACAAAGAGTTGGTGATGCTACAATTTGCATCTACAAAAATTTAGGCGGGCTCTGCTTACATAATAGAATGGTTGCCAGCAAAAGGAACAGACGATGATGCGAACAAAGAGTTGGTGATGCTAATTTGCATCTAAAAAAATTTAGGCGAATTGACAGACACATAATAGAATGGTTGCTACAAGCAAAGGAACAGACGATGATGCGAGCAAAAGAGTTGGTGATGCTACAATTTGCATCTACAAAATTTAGGCGGGCTCTGCTTACATAATAGAATGGTTGCCAGCAAAAGGAACAGACGATGATGCGAACAAAGAGTTGGTGATGCTACAATTTGCATCTACAAAAATTTAGGCGGGCTCTTCATACCTAATACAATGGTTGCCAGCCAAAGGAACAGACGATGATGCGAACAAAGAGTTGGTGATGCTACAATTTGCATCTACAAAAATTTAGGCGGGCTCTTCTCACTTAATAGAATGGTTGCCAGCAAAAGGAACAGACGATGATGCGAACAAAGAGTTGGTGATGCTACAATTTGCATCTTAAAAAATTTAGGCGGCTCTGCTCTTTCATAATAGAATGGTTGCCAGCAAAAAGGAACAGATGAATGCGAACAAGCTACAAGCATCTACAAAAAATTTAGTTTAGAATGGTTGCTACAAAGGAACAGACGATGATGCGAACAAATTTAGATGCCACAATTTGCATCTACAAAAACAGATAGAATGGTTGCCAGCAAAACAACGATGATGCGAACAAAGAGTTGGTGATGCTACAATTTGCATCTACAAAAATTTAGGCGGGCTCTGCTTACATAATAGAATGGTTGCCAGCAAAAGGAACAGACGATGATGCGAACAAAGAGTTGGTGATGCTACAATTTGCATCTACAAAATTTAGGCGGGCTCTGCTCACATAATAGAATGGTTGCCAGCAAAAGGAACAGACGATGATGCGAACAAAGAGTTGGTGATGCTACAATTTGCATCTACAAAATTTAGGCGGGCTCTTCATACCTAATACAATGGTTGCCAAAAAAGGAACAGACGATGATGCGAACAAAGAGTTGATGATGCTACAATTTGCATCTAGAAAAATTTAGGCGGGCTCTTCTCACTTAATAGAATGGTTGCCAGCAAAGGAAACAGACGATGATGCGAACAAAGAGTTGGTGATGCTACAATTTGCATCTACAAAATTTAGGCGGGCTCTTCTACCATAATAGAATGGTTGCCAGCAAAAGGAACAGACGATGATGCGAACAAAGAGTTGGTGATGCTACAATTTGCATCTACAAAAATTTAGGCGGGCTCTGCTTACATAATAGAATGGTTGCCAGCAAAAGGAACAGACGATGATGCGAACAAAGAGTTGGTGATGCTACAATTTGCATCTACAAAAAATTTAGGCGGGCTCTGCTCACCTAATAGAATGGTTGCCAGCAAAAGGAACAGACGATGATGCGAACAAAGAGTTGGTGATGCTACAATTTGCATCTACAAAAATTTAGGCGGCTCTGCTCACCTAATAGAATGGTTGCCAGCAAAAGGAACAGACGATGATGCGAACAAAGAGTTGGTGATGCTACAATTTGCATCTACAAAAAATTTAGGCGGGCTCTGCTTACATAACAGAATGGTTGCCAGCAAAAAAGGAACAGACGATGATGCGAACAAAGAGTTGGTGATGCTACAATTTGCATCTACAAAATTTAGGCGGGCTCTAGAATGGTTGCCAGCAAAAGGAATGACGAGATGCGAACAAATGTTGGTGATGCCAACAACAAAAAAGGAAACATAACAGAATGTTTGCGAAGGAACAGACGATGATGAACAAAGTGGTGATGCTACAATTTGCATCTACAAAAAATTTTAGGCGGGCTCTTGCTTACATAATAGAATGGTTGCCAAACGAAAAGGAACAGAGTTGATGATGCTACATTTGAACAAAGAGTTGGTGATGCTACAATTTTGCATGTACAAAAATTTAGGCGGCTCTGCTTACATAATAGAATGGTTGCCAGCAAAAGGAACAGACGATGATGCGAACAAAGAGTTGGTGATGCTACAATTTGCATGTACAAAAATTTAGGCGGGCTCTGCTTACATAATAGAATGGTTGCCAGCAAAAGGAAAAATGCGAACAAAGAGTTGGTGATGCTACAATTTGATGTACAAAAACAAGGCGGGCTCTGTTACATAATAGAATGGATGCCTACAAAAGGAACAGACGATGATGCGAACAAAGAGTTGGTGATGGCAATTTGCATTTACAAAAATTTAGGCGGGCTTTCATATATAATAGAATGGTTGCCAGCAAAAAGGAACAGACGATGATGCGAACAAAGAGTTGGTGATGCTACAATTTGCATGTACAAAAAATTTAGGCGGGCTCTTCTTACATAATAGAATGGTTGCCAGCAAAAGGAACAGACGATGATGCGAACAAAGAGTTGGTGATGCTACAATTTGCATCTACAAAATTTAAAGGGGGGCTCTTCTATACATAATAGAATGGTTGCCAGCAAAAGGAACAGACGATGATGCGAACAAAGAGTTGGTGATGCTACAATTTGCATGTACAAAAATTTAGGCGGGCTCTGCTTACCTAATAGAATGGTTGCCAAAAGCAAAAGGAACAGACGATGATGCGACAAAAGTGTTGGTGATGCTACAAAGAGTTGGTGATGCTACATTTGTATGTACAAAATTTAGGCGGGCTCTGCTTATAATAGAATGGTTGCCAGCAAAAAGGAACAGACGATGATGCGAACAAAGAGTTGGTGATGCTACAATTTGCATCTACAAAATTTAGGTGGGCTCTGCTTACATAATAGAATGGTTGCCAGCAAAAAGAAAACAGACGATGATGCGAACAAAGAGTTGGTGATGCTACAATTTGCATCTACAAAAAATTTAGGCGGCTCTGCTCACATAATAGAATGGTTGCCAGCAAAAGGAACAGACGATGATGAGAACAAAGAGTTGGTGATGCTACAATTTGCATGTACAAAAATTTAGGCGGGCTCTTCTTACCTAATAGAATGGTTGCCAGCCAAAGGAACAGACGATGATGCGAACAAAGAGTTGGTGATGCTACAATTTGCATGTACAAAATTTAGGCGGCTCTGCTTACATAATAGAATGGTTGCCAGCAAAAAGGAACAGACGATGATGCGAACAAAGAGTTGGTGATGCTACAATTTGCATCTACAAAAATTTAGGGCGGGCTCTGCTTACATAACAGAATGGTTGCCAGCAAAGGAACAAGAACGATGATGAAAAGAGTTGATGCTACAATTTGCAACAAAAAAAAGACGAGGCGAACAAAGGCAGGATTGCTACACATACGTACAAAAATTTAGGCGGGCTCTGGGCTTACATAATCCACAAAAAAGGAACAGACGATGATGCGAACAAAGAGTTGGTGATGCTACAATTTGCATCTACAAAAAATTTAGGCGGCTCTTCTTACATAATAGAATGGTTGCCAGCAAAAAGGAACAGACGATGATGCGAACAAAGAGTTGGTGATGCTACAATTTGCATCTACAAAAATTTAGGCGGGCTCTTCACGTAATAGAATGGTTGCTCAAAAGGAACAGACGATGATGCGAATGAAAGAGTTGATGATGCTACAATTTGTACCTACAAAAATTTAGGCGGTTTGCTCACCATAATAGAATGGTTGCCAGCAAAAGGAACAGACGATGATGCGAACAAAGTGTTGGTGATGCTACAATTTGCATCTACAAAAAAATTATCAGAATGGGCAGGGAACAGACGATTGCGAACAAAGTGTTGATGATGCTACAATTTATCTAAAAAAATGGTTGCCAGCCAGCAAAAGGAACAGACGATGATGCGAACAAAGAGTTGGTGATGCTACAATTTGCATCTACAAAAATTTGCCAGCCAAAGGAAACAGACGATAGGCGGGCTCTGCTTCACCTAATAGAATGGTTGCCAGCAAAAGGAACAGACGATGATGCGAACAAAAGAGTTGGTGATGCTACAATTTGCATCTACAAAAATTTAGGCGGGCTCTGCTTACATAATAGAATGGTTGCCAGCAAAAGGAACAGACGATGATGCGAACAAAGAGTTGGTGATGCTACAATTTGCATGTACAAAAATTTAGGCGGGCTCTGCTTACTGCCAGCAAAAGGAACAGACGATGAGGCGAACAAAGAGTTGGTGATGCTACAATTTGCTACAAAAAATTTAGGCGGGCTCTGCTTATAATAGAATGGTTGCCAGTTGAACAGACGATGAGGCGAACAAAGAGTTGGTGAACAATTTGACTACAAAAATTTAGGCGGAACAATAGAATGGTTGCCATTAAAAGGAACAGACGATGATGCGAACAAATTGGTGATACAATTGTATCTACAAAAATTTAGGGCGGGCTCTGCTTACATAACAGAATGGTTGCCAGCAAAAGGAACAGACGATGATGCGAACAAAGAGTTGGTGATGCTACTAAAAAATTTGCATCTACAAAAATTAAAAGGAACAGACGAGGCGGGCTCTGCTTACTAACAGAATGGTTGCCAGCAAAAGAATGGACAGAAGGAACAGATGATGATGCGAACAAAGAGTTGGTGATGCTACAATTTGCATCTACAAAATTTAGGCGGGCTCTGCTTACATAATAGAATGGTTGCCAGCAAAAGGAACAGACGATGATGCGAACAAAGAGTTGGTGATGCTACAATTTGCATCTAGGAAAAACGATAGGGCGGGCTCTGCACAAAATTTAGGCGGAATGGTTGCCAGCAAAAGGAACAGACGATGATGCGAACAAAGAGTTGGTGATGCTAATTTGCATCTACAAAAAAATTTAGGCGGGCTCTTCATACCTAATACAATGGTTGCCAGCCAAAGGAACAGACGATGATGCGAACAAAGAGTTGGTGATGCTACAATTTGCATCTACAAAAATTTAGGCGGGCTCTGCTTACATAATAGAATGGTTGCCAGCAAAAGGAACAGACGATGATGCGAACAAAGAGTTGGTGATGCTACAATTTGCATGTACAAAAAATTTAGGGCGGGCTCTGCTTACATAATAGAATGGTTGCCAGCAAAAAGGAACAGACGATGATGCGAATAAAGAGTTGGTGATGCTACAATT
Source organism: Acanthosepion pharaonis (assembly GCA_903632075.3). Lineage (NCBI taxonomy): Eukaryota > Metazoa > Mollusca > Cephalopoda > Sepiida > Sepiidae > Acanthosepion > Acanthosepion pharaonis. Next base: position 483,219 of record CAHIKZ030001050.1, read on the forward strand.
TGCATCTACAAAAAATTTAGGCGGGCTCTGCTTACATAATAGAATGGTTGCCAGCAAAAGGAACAGACGATGATGCGAAAAAAGAGTTGGTGATGCTACAATTTGCATCTACAAAAATTTAGGCGGGCTCTGCTTACATAATAGAATGGTTGCCAGCAAAAGGGACAGACGATGATGCGAACAAAGAGTTGATGATGCTACAAAAATTTGCATCTACAAAAAAAATTTAGGGCGGGCTCTGCTTACCTAATAGAATGGTTGCCAGCAAAAGGAACAGACGATGATGCGAACAAAGAGTTGGTGATGCTACAATTTGCATCTACAAAAATTTAGCGGGCCTGCTTACATAATAGAATGGTTGCCAGCAAAAGGAACAGACGATGATGCGAACAAAGAGTTGGTGATGCTACAATTTGCATGTACAAAATTTAGGCGGGCTCTGGCTTACATAATAGAATGGTTGCCAGCAAAAGGAACAGACGATGATGCGAAGTTGGTGATGCTACAATCTGCATGTACAAAAAATTTAGGCGGCCTCTGCTTACATAACAGAATGGTTGCCAGCAAAAGGAACAGACGATGATGCGAACAAAGAGTTGCAATTTCTATCTACAAAATTTAGGCGGGCTCTGCTCACCTAATAGAATGGTTGCCAGCAAAAGAAACAGATGATGATGCGAACAAAGAGTTGGTGATGCTACAATTTGCATCTACAAAAATTTAGGCGGGCTCTGCTTACATAATAGAATGGTTGCCAACAAAAGGAACAGACGATGATGCGAACAAAGAGTTGGTGATGCTACAATTTGCATGTACAAAAATTTAGGCGGGGTCTGCTTACATAATAGAATGGTTGCCAGCAAAATGAACAGACGATGATGCGAACAAAGAGTTGGTGATGCTACAATTTGCATGTACCAAAATTTAGGCGGCCTCTGCTCACCTAATAGAATGGTTGCCAGCAAAAGGAACAGACGATGATGCGAACAAAGAGTTGGTGATGCTACAATTTGCATGTACATCTACAAAATTTAGGCGGGCGAACAAAGTGTTGGTGATGCTACTCATACAAAAATTTAGAATAATAGAATGGTTGCCAGCAAAAAGGAACAGACGATGTGGCGAACAAAGTGTTGGTGATGCTACAATTTGCATCTACAAAAATTTAGGTGGGCTCTGCTCACATAATAGAATGGTTGCCAGCAAATGGAACAGACGATGATGCGAACAAAGAGTTGGTGATGCTACAATTTGCATCTACAAAAATTTAGGCGGGCTCTGCTCACCTAATAGAATGGTTGCCAACAAAAGGAACAGACGATGATGCGAACAAAGAGTTGGTGATGCTACAATTTGCATCTACAAAAATTTAGGCGGGCTCTGCTTACATAATAGAATGGTTGCCATTAAAAGGAACAGACGATGATGCGAACAAAGAGTTGGTTGCTAAAATGCTACAATTTGAATCTACAAAAATTTAGGCGATGAGGGCTCTGCTCATGCCAATTTATTAGAATGGTTCTCACAGAAACAGGAAAAGGAACAGACGATGTGGCGAACAAATAGTTGGTGATGCTACAATTTGCATCTACAAAAATTTAGGCGGGCTCTGCTCACCTAATAGAATGGTTGCCAGCAAATGGAACAGACGATGATGCGAACAAAAGTTGGTGATGCTACAATCCGCATGTACAAAAATTTAGGCGGGCTCTGCTCACCTAATAGAATCGTTGTCAGCAAAAGGAACAGACGATGATGCGAACAAATGTTGATGATGCTACTATTTGAATGTACAAAAATGTAGGCGCGCTCTGCTCACATAATAAAATGGTTGCCAGCAAAAGGAACAGACGATGATGCGAACAAAGAGTTGATGATGCTACAATTTGCATGTACAAAAATTTAGGTGAGCTCTACCCATCTAATAGAATGGTTGTCTGCAGTAGGAACAGACGATGAGGTCAACCAACAGGTGGTGATGCTACAATTTGCATGTAGAAAAATTTAGGCGGGCTCTACTCACCTAATAGAATGGTTGCCAGCAAGAGGAACTGACGATGAGGTGTACAAAGACGTGGTGATGCTACAATTTGCCTGCGCAAAAATTTCGGCGGGCTCTGCTCACCTAATATAATGGTTGCTAACACGAGGAACAGACGATGAGGCGAACAAAGTGGTGGTGATGCTACAATTTGCATGCACAAAAATTTAGACGGGCCCTGCTCACCTAATAGAATGATTGCCAGCAAGAGGACCAGACGATGAAGCGAACAAAGAGTTGGTGCTGCTACAAAAATATCGGCGGGTTCTGCACTGGTGGACTCTGGATATTATGGGAGTATTACAGCAGAAAGTCATGCCAAAAAATGGAAAAAGAATTTTGAATTGATAACTCTTATTTGAGAAACGTGCATCAGTGGTATCTGGCAGATAGATCTTCGTGTGGACGGAAGAACCGCCGAAATAGATGTATTGTTATTAAAAGCGGACCCTCTTGGATTCGACGTACTGATCGGCGTGGATACAATCAAAGCCCTGGGCGGGGTATCCATCTCAGAATCAATAAAGGTGCATTTCCTCTGCGAGCAAGCTTCTTCATACGCGATAGCATCACTCTCCATTGAAAAATCTGATTTTCACGTAGAATTCGATCAGCGACGAAATTAGAACCAATTAATCAATTAAAAGCTTGGAATTTTCACTTGTTTGTTGATAAACTGCATTTTCTAATAAAATATAAATGTTTGGCAAATATATTTTGATTAAAGTAGCAGTATTTTTTTAACCCTTTTGTATCTGGTCTTAAGATTTTGACCAGGGGTGTATTTTCAATAACAAATACAAGAAGCAACGTGATGAATTTCAAAATTGCATTGAATTTATTAAATGTAGATTCGCATGTCGAATGTAACGCATGTTTTACTTAATTGTGTAAGGAACAACTCCCAAACGTTTTGAATTATTTTTGGTTTAGGCCGAATTTTCCGTATGCTCACATTTGATATTGCTTATGCATGTTTATATATATAGCGCAGTACTAGATTAGCAATAAGGTCTCATCATTTTACAGTTCTGTTGTACTGTTCTTTCAACAACGCGAATGCGGGAAACGGAAATTCCAGCCAGTAGAGACGACGGCTGTTGCTGGATTTTTAACAAATGGTCGTCTGTTTTATATCCGCGACAAAATTAATGGATATAACTTTTTAATAGACACCGGAGCTGAAATAAGCGTGATACCACCAACACAAAATCAGGAGACTATGTCACAGTCTTATCATCTTCAAGCAGCTAACGGTACCAAAATACCAACTTACGGAGAGAAATCGCTCAATATCAATCTCGGCATGCGACGGAATTTTTTCTGGAATTTTTTCTGGAATTTTACCATAGCCAGTGTAACAACGCCTATATTGGGGGCAGATTTTTTAGCCAGATTCAACCTGTCTGTCGACATGACTAATCGCACACTGGTGGATAATCAAACCAAGATTTCAGTAAGAGGACTCACCTCGAAATACCAGTCTACTGAATCAGTTCTGCCTTACCTGAGGACCAGTACATCCGTCAGCTACTAAAAAATATCCACAACTCTCCCAGCCATTTAAATACACAGACACCATAAAACATAATGCCAAGCACCACATCAAGACAACTGGACAACCTGTCTATGCCACCCCAGACGATTGAAACCGGACAAATATAATATTGCGAAAAACGAGTTTCAACATTTATTACAGCAAGGGATCATCCGACCTCGAAAAGTGCTTGGTCTTCACCGCTACACATGGTGCAAAAGTCCGACGCTACAACATGGCGTCCTTGTGGCGATTTTAGAAGATTAAATGCTAAAACGATCCCGGATAGATACTTCTATTCCACATATCCACGATTTCGCCATCGGTCTACAAGGCGCCACCATATTTTCCAAATTGGATCTTGTAAAGGCGTACTACCAAGTTCCAGTGGCAGAAGAGGACATTCATAAAACTGCACTGACCACACCATTTGGCCTTTACGAGTTCGTAAGGATGCCTTTCGGGCTTAGGAACGCCTGTCAAACCTTCCAGAGGTTAATAGACGAAGTTTTTAGAGATCTGCCATTTATATTTGCATATGTGGATGACGTTTTAATTGCCAGCAGAAACCTCGACGAGCACAGACAGCACTTAGAGCAAACATTTGAAAGAATATCACATTACGGTCTGAAAATAAATACAGAGAAATGCATTTTCAGCTAACCAAAGGTTAATTTCCTCGGACACTTAATTGACAAGGACGGAATATCTCCACTACCCGAGAAAGTAAGTGCAATTTCAAATTTCCCACAACCAACATCAGTCAGACAAGTACGCAGATTCATAAGCGTGATTAACTATTACAGACGATTTTTACCTAAATGTTCTACATTACTTGCACCGTTAACAGATTTGTTACAAAACAAAACAAAGAACCAACAGTTAAAGTTAGAAGGGCCTAGCCTAGAAGCCTTCAAACAAGCTAAAACTGCTTTTGGCCAACTTTTACAAAAACTAAACTACGTAACGGACAGTGAGGACACAAAACTCACGCTTACAACAGATGCATCTGAAATAGCTGTAGGAGCAGTCATACACCAAATTGCTAACAACACAATGACGCCTATATCATTTTTTCTGCTAAGCTAAGCAAGACACAGACGAAATACAGCACCTTTTCAAGGGAGCTTCTAGCAATTTACCTTGCAATTAAACATTTTAAACATTTGCTGGAAGGAAGAAATTTTTGCATTTATACAGATCACAAACCATTAACATATGCACTACATACACATGTAGATAAATATGGTCCACGAGAAATCAGACATCTCGATTATATCGCCCAGTTCTCCACAGACATCCGATATATTAAGGGACAAGACAACATTATAGCAGACGCATTATCTCGATCTACAATAGCCTCTTTAAATTCCAGTTCTTTAAGTATGGAATTGATCGCACAAGAGCAGAAAACAGATGAAACACTTCCAGTTGTACAACAAAAACATCCTTACAACTGAAAGAAATGCCGATACCATTTGGTACAACAAAATTTTATTGTGATGTATCACAAACATATCCGCGTCCATATATACCACCGAACATCAGACGACTAGTTTTTCAACATTTTCACAATTTATCTCATCCAGGAAAAAGAGCCACTGTAAAATTAATAGCAGAACGCTTTGTTTGGCCCAATATGAACACGGACATTCGCAATTGGACTAAAACTTTTATACCTTGCCAAAAGAACAAAATCCACAGACACACGAAATCACCACTTGGCACTTTTAGCATACCTGATGCTAGATTCACCAACATTCATGTCGACTTAGTAGGACCTTTACCCCACCTCAAAAGGACATACACATATTCTTACTATAGTTGACAGATTTAGCAGATGGCCTACAGCCATAGCAGTCAAAAGACACTTCAGCTGCAAACAATAGCCAGAGTTATACTGCAGGACTGGATAGAAATTTTTGAGTACCTTCAGTAGTAACAACAGATAGAGGTTCACAATTCCAATCAACACTTTTGCTGAATTTACCCAATTGTTAGGAACGAATCACATCAAAAACAACCGCCTATCACCCTTGTGCAAATGGGATGGTTGAAAGATTCCACAGACAGTTAAAAGCTTCTCTAGATATGAATTTAAATAATGCGGACTGGACAGACAATTTACCGCTAATTCTTTTAGCGATAAGAAACACGGTGAGAGAAGATTTGCAAAGCACACCTGCAGAGGTAGTTTTCGGATCAGCATTAACATTACCTGGACAGAATTTTAATCACAAGACAGACATTTCACCTACAACAACGTTTGTAACAGAATTAAAACATAAAATGTCTCTTCTCAACTTTGCACCAACCAGGAAAAGAGAAACAAACTTACATCCCAAACGATCTTCACACCTGCAAATATATATTTATCAGAAATGATGCAGTTAAAAAACCACTCTGTCCAAATTATTCAGGACTATATCAAGTTCTGGACAGGCATGAAAAATATTTTACTGTTATGAGAAAAGAAAAGAAAGATAATATCGCTATTGATCGCATCAAACCAGCGTACATCGACGAACAACCTCATACAATACCTCCACAAACACATATTCACACAGAAAATGAGGAAGCTAAAAAACAAAATACTGACATCACACCTACAACGAAAACCGGCAGAAAAGTCCACTGGCCGAAACATTTTAAAGTTGATTTGTAAATGTGCAACATGGACTCTGACGTGAAAAACCTTCTGGCACGACTCCGTGACCCAACTTTCTTTGCAGTAGATGCAGCTATTTGTTCAATGTAATCGTTCCACTTCAAGTCAGTTGAAAACGTGAGGCCAGGAAGCCACAGTGTGCTGCTCTCCGCGTCAGCCATGACAGAAAAGTTTCTCTATGTTTAGGGCCAGCGGGTCTTATCTCCGACTGGGGAGGCGGTTTTGGAGGCCTAGTTGTAGTGACCTCTGACCTTTTTTTTTTCAACAGAAAAATTCAAAAAGTCCTCAAAAAATAACTTTAAAACACTTTGAGCTGAGACGTCTCGTTTGTATATTCTGATAAAAACGGAGGTGGGTGCTGTGCTGTTTCTTATTTTTCCACACACATACACACAATAAAAATTAATTCACACCACGTGTATTAAAAAAATACAATTGCGCGGGAATTCATTCCTTACCATGCCCTGTGGGGTCAAAAACAAGGACGGCGCACCCAAAAAAAAAAGTTCGGACGTAGTGAAAAGCACACCACGTGGTCAAAAATATGATTTATTGACCAATCAGGGCTCGACATAAGAAACCCATTTCTTAATCTCCCGGAGCCTCATCATTCTTATATAAGGAAGGTAGAAACTCTCATCAGAAGGAGAGAGAACAGCGACAAGCTGACAATCAAAGCGACACGGACAGGGCTTGAGCACACACACACCGAGAGGATTCAGCGGTTCACACAACAGGCAGTATCACGTATCAGTGAACATTCTTTCACCCTCTCTTCATCTCGCTCGCTACACATAGTCCTACCTTTCCCTCTCACATTCCCAGCTTTACGGACAATTTCATTTTTGTACAAGAAAAAAAATAATTCTTTACAAAAATAAACAAAAGTTTATTTTACTTTATTTGTAGTGTATTTTCTTTTTATTATTTGTTTGAGGGACTTCTCTGCACCCTCTACAGTGCTCTTTGAAAAACTTCCTCATTGTGCAATTTTCTTGTTGCTTACTCCGATTTTTCTATTTTTAAAGGGTTTAATTTTTCTGTTTGAATCCGTTTCTTTATTAAACAAATTGTAATATATTTTCTTGTTTCTGTGGGTAATCCCTTTTTTGTTACCCCAGGAAATCGTTATTCTGCCGAAATAGGCACACAAAAGGAATTTTTTGTGCAACCCTCATATTGTACTTTTTTGTGTTTGTAAATTGTAAAATGTGTTTTTTCCCCATTTAAAATTTTACGTAGTATTTGCCTTATTTCTTCTTATTATCAAGAGTTGCATTTTCTGCCAACTAGGTTTTGTGTCTGGCACAAGAATTTGGAGTTGGTAGGAAAGTAAAATTTTTATATTTTGCACAAATTTTTTTATGTTACGGTGGTAATGTTAATTCCTGAATGCAAAGAACAAAATTTGTGTTTGTTTTTACAAGACTCTGCTTCGTGAAGGAAATTTTTTCTACCGTCGTGCTGGATAGCTTTTCTCGTGCGCAATATAAATAGATTATTAAACTAAACTAAGGAAAAGTTTTCAAAAGAAAGGGAAATTTCTGCCTTCCCGTAACAATTTCTGAACAATTTCTTAATGTTAAAGTTAAGCGTGATCTTAACTTGAAAAGGAGAATTTGTGTAAAATTCCGACTTAAAAAACATTTCAGTGTGTAAATTCATTATATTGAGTGAAACAAAAATTCTGTTTTGAAGTTATCGGAAAATTTAAACAGTAAATTTCTAGCGTGCTTTTTTCAATACATATTCATTCAGTATGGTGCCTGAATTGAACTAAATTCAATAATTCGCCGAAAAAAACGCATAGCATAATGAAAAAAGGCCGCCAAACTTTATAAAAACAAGTTATCAAAATGTTTGGTCTTTCCTCTTAATAATAGCAAAGTATTTTTTAATTATTCTTTTAAAAAAAAATTTAATCCTTTCTAGTACGTTCTAAATTTTGGTTAAAAATCTTTTTTCTTTTTTTTTTACGTCAGCGGTCACGTAATATTTAGCTTCTTTTTTTTTCAGTTAAACACATTAATTTGGAAATTCTTGCAAAAATCAAATAATTGTCAGATTTTAATGAAACTTTCAGACCTTATTCAAAAATGAATTAAATTATTTTAGAAACATTTGTTTTTTAGGAAGTTATGGTAAAAATATTTTTTACATCTGCTACCCCTTAATTTTTGAAAAACTCCTTAATTTCTTTTTTCTTTTTTTAAATGAAAATTTTAATGTATCGTTTTTGGGTTTTTTTTTTTTGTGATTTAAAAAAAAAGATTTTTTTTTTTTTTAATTCAGAAATGCAGAAGATTTTGAACTCTGAAATATGGAAAATTATCGTTTTTGCCTTTTTTTTTTTAAAAAAATTTTAGAGAAAATTCTGTTTCATAAAAAAAAAAGCTTTGTCATTTTTTAAAATTGTTTATCAAGTTTGGGTTTATATCTTATTTTCTGCCTCAACCTTTCATTGGAAGAATATGTGCTTATTTTTTGCAGGCACAGATACAAGATGGGAATTGAATCATCAAACCAGTGTTACTGTTAACATTAGATCTGAAAGCCTGCAAAAAAATTATTTGAAAAAGAAAAACAGCGACTGAAAAATCTGTTGGATGGATTTCTAGAACTTTGTTTTGTCATCATTTCATACGATGCTCTGTTTTTTACAAAGTGAAAAAATATTTTAGGGATCTTGCAGTTTTTCAAGACTATCGCGAAAAAATTTGTTCATAAAAATTAAAGAAAACTTTCCATTTGTCGACGTAATGAGATTATCCGGTAAAACAATGATTCTTTAAATCTGGATTGTGTTTAGTTCAGTCATCGGATATTGAATGCATCTAATCTGTGAGATTCCTACATTTTTTAAAATCTTAAATTGTAGAATCAGATTTATATTTTTTGGGAAACTCGTATTTTGATTGGTTGACTTCAGTTAAACAAATTAAACGTTTATATACCTTATTTTCGAAGGTACCACCCAAATTTGCCTCAACCTTTCATTGAAGATAAAACGAAATTCGAACTTATGTGCTTATTTCAATTTTGCAGGCACAGATACAAGATGGGGAATCACGAATCAACCATCTCCAGGCTTAACGCTCACTCAAAAACCATTGCTGGTTAATGAGCGATCAATTTAAAACATTAGATCTAAAAAGCCTATTTCGTTCTTTTTTATCAGCCTGCAAAAAAATTATTTTCAAAAAGCAAACGGCAATCCGCGTCATCTTTTGGAAGGACGGACTATACAGAATAAACCATTAATTTATGCTCTGACATCGACAATGAGGTTTCAAGGGATATGGACAATTGGATTATATTTCCCAATATACGTCGGAACTTTAAAAGGGGATGACAATATAGTAGCTGATACCCCATCGCATCGATTTGACGCACAGACCTTGAATTTCGATGCTCTGTTTTAAAAGAAAAAAACGTCACTGAACAAACCTGTGCCATTTGAGTCAATTGGCACACAAGGTTGTAGTACCACCTTCTTGCGAAAAAAAAGTATTGATATTTCTATCGATGGTGAGCGACTACTAAGATGGGATGTTTGTCCAGACACAGACTTGTTTTTTACAAGACAAGTATCCGCCTGGTACAAAATGGTTAGGTTGCTTCTGCTTATGGGCCCTTTCGATTGATGGGTACCAATACTTATTAACGTGAAATTCCTTTAAAAAAGAAAATTATATTGATGAAAACTGATTTCCAGTTCATCAGTCCTTTCAATGAATTTATAAACTTTGTTAGGCGTAAAGCACATTTTTGCGACGTCCCAAAATTTTAGTATCAAATGAATGATGAGAGATTAAAGAGGACTTAGGATGCAAACAGAAAGTTTTTTGATTCCTATTGAAATGAACGTCCAGGATTTAAACAAAAATGGAAAACCTAGATCCGTCGTTCTTTATGTAGATGAAGTACTGAATGCGTTTTACGCCCACGTATTGGTCCACATAAAGTAATTAATAGAACGTCCAAGCATTTTACTTTACTTTTTAAAAGTTCTATTTTTCATAAACCCCTGATATTGAATGCATCAAGTAATACTAAGTGGCAGACAGATAGTAGATTTAAAACGAATCAGATTCCTACATTTTTTTAAAATCTTAAATTTTGTGCAAGTTAAACATATAGAGGCTCCCAGCCAAATATAACAACTGACGTATTTTGATTGGTTGTAAAATATTAATTAGGTGGCGTCAACTATGTCCGAAGGTACCGACCCAAATTTTGACCTCTAGTTGACGCCATAAAATGTAAACATGTTTACGAGCCTCCCCACGTGACCAAGAGAACTAATAAAAACGAAACTTCGACGCGACTTGGTCAGTGGGCACTTAAAATATTGAAACCAATTCACTTGACTTCATTGGAAATCAACACAGCAAAGGAGACGAACTTTATCTTCAATACAACAACAAACTTTGTCAACCATCTCCAGGCTTAACGCTCACTCCCACAAAATATTCCATTCCACAAGAATCTCTGGTTAATGAGCGATAACAATCAATGAGTCAAGAACAATACTTTTTTTTCTATTTAATACAAAAAAACATCTGTTTAATTTTCCTATAAAAACAAATATAGCTAACTGTCTTTTTTTCACAAATACAGTACAGTAGCTCAAATTCTTTTCAGTAAACACACACCAAAGAACTCTATTGTGTTTATCGACTTTTGCACTATATATTATGTATTTGTTGTGTTTATAAAAAATATTTATTGTTGAACAAATTCACATTTTCTTCTACTTGATTATTTCTCTTGTTGTTGTCTTTGTTACATTTGATATTGTAAAATTGTAGAGGGTCAGTTTTTATTTCTATTTATAACCAATACAAATTGGCTGACCCACTATAAATTGGTGACCCTGAAGTTCAAATGTGCAAAGCAATATTTTAAAAACAGCATTTTATAAGAGAAATACTTTAGTTGTCACGTTTTAAACGAAAACAATGGAAAATTCTACCAGCGAACATATTGAAGCGGAAATTTCCATCAGTCTACTGACGTACAACCACACCAACGTTCAAGTGTGTGGTTTGCGCAGTTAAACGCAATTTTTAATGCAAGAAAGGTCACGTCCCAACATGCCCGTTACGCTTTTTGTAGTTGAGAAACTTCCCTCAGATGTAGCATTAGAGGTAGCAGACCTCCTCAGTGAAGTGCCGGCGGAGAAACCGTATGATACTTTGAAAGATGCTATACTATACCGCACGGGCGAATCAGAGGAACGTCGGTTGCACGATTTGTTTAACAACCTTCATTTGGGGCACTATAAACCTTCCCAATTGCTTAGAAAGATGAAAGCTTTACTAGGTGACAATACCATGTCTGACACAGTCCTCCGTAAACTATGGATGGATAAACTGAGCCCACAAACATCACAAATATTAGTGCCACTTCCGGACGTTTTGGACCTACAGCGGACAAAATATATGAGAATAAACCTCCGGGAACTGCTTCTGCGACACCACTACAACCTATTGTCTCTTCAGTCCGTGACTCACAAGAGTTATCGAAAATTAAAGATTGTATAGCCGAGCTTACCTCACAGTTACAAGCTCTACCAACCGCTATGCATCAGCAAAATCGCACGCCCAACAATTTCACTAGTCGACCACGTCCATCACATCATACTAGGCGAAGATCACGTTCCACATCCAGAAGCAGACCTATATTTAATACCTGTTGGTATCATTTTAAATATGGACAACAAGCGCGGCATTGTACGAAACCGTGTAACTTCGACATAAACGCAGCTAAGGATAACAACACACAGCAGTCGGGAAACGACTATCCCAGCAACAAGTAGAGACTTTTGCTGCCGGAGGGATGCCAAAAAGTCGTCTCTTTTACATCCGAGATGAGAACTCCGGCTACTTGTTTTTAGTGGACACTGGGGCACAAATTAGTGTAATACCAGCCTCCTAGCCTAATATGTTGACTAGAAAGACAGATTATACGTTACAAGCGGCGAATGGATCTTCAATCCAGACATATGGTGAAACCTCTTTAACCCTAAATCTGGGATTTAGGCGATCTTTTTCCGTGGGTATTCACGATAGCCCAAGTTCGAACCCCAATCCTAGGAGCGGATTTCCTCGCCCACTTTAACTTGTCCGTTAATATGTCTTCCTTTCTTTGGAGGATAAAACGACCAACATTACAAGGAAAGGAATTACATCTATTTATACGAGCACATGTATCAGCGCAACTCTACCTGAAGCCAACGGAATGCAGGATCTGTTACAAAAATATTCTCAAATTACAACACCATTCCGGTATACAGAAACCGTTCGTCACAATGCTGAGCACCACATTGATACTGGGACCACCCACGCATTCATCTCCACGGCGATTGAGGCCTGATAAATATAAACTGGCGAAAGACGAGTTTCAGCACATGCTGGACCTCGGTATAATTAGACCTTCTTCGAGTCCTTACTCATCTCTCTTCATATGGTTCCAAAACCGGACTCAGGAGCTTGGAGACCTTGTGGCGACTTCCGGAAGCTGAATGCTACTACAATTCCGGATAAATACCCCATCCCGCACTTGCACGATTTCGCAGTGGGTCTGCAGGGCGCCACAGTCTTCACCAAACTTGATCTGGTGAAAGCATTCCACCAGATACCAGTGGCCAAGGAAGACATCCATAAAACAGCAATAACTACTCCTTTTGGCTTATACGAATTTGTGAGAATGCCATTTGGTTTAAGGAACGCTGCACAATCTTTCCAACGGCTTATAGACGAAGTGCTGAGAGGTTTACCTTTCACCTTTTGCCTATATTGATGACGTCCTGATCACCAGTAGAAACAAGACTGAACATCGTCACCACGTTGAACAAGTTTTCCAGCGTCTACAGCATTTTTGGCCTTAAGATTAACGCAGAGAAATGTATTTTGCTGTGCCCTCGCTTAAATTTTTTGGGACACGTCATTGACGAAAAGGGAATAACGCCCTTACCTGAGAAAAATAGAATCTATTTCAAATTTCTCACAACCAACTTCACTCCGGCAGTTACGCCGATTCTTAGGCCTCATTAATTACTACCGGAGGTTCATTCCTGGTTGTTCCCAGATTCTGATTCCCCTCACAGATTTACTGCAACAACAGCGTCAGAAGAACTCAAAGATTACCTTTGAAGGCGAATCACTGACTGCTTTTTACAGAGCCAAAGACGCCCTTGCCAACTTTACGAAGTTATCATATATAACCGATGATGACTCAATGATCACACTGACAACAGACGCATCAGGCGACTCCATAGGGCTGTGCTTCACCAGGAACAGGGAGATGCTAAAAAGCCTATTTCGTTCTTTTTCAGTCAAGCTTAAACTCATCTCAGAAAAAGTACAGCGCATTTTCAAGGGAATTACTGGCAATATACTTGGCAATCCGTCATTTCCGTCATCTTTTGGAAGGACGGAATTTTGTGGTCTATACAGATCATAAACCATTAATTTATGCTCTGCACGCCAAGTCGGACAAATATACCCCAAGGGATATCCGACAATTGGATTATATTTCCCAATATACGTCGGATATCCGCTATGTAAAGGGATGACAATATAGTAGCTGATACCCTATCGCGATCAACGATACAGTCAATTGACGCACAGACCTTTGAATTTCGACTCCTTAGCGGAAGAACAAAAGACTGACACTACTTTGGAATCAGTAAAAAAAAAAACGTCACTACAGTTAAAGCAACACCCTGTGCCATTTGGTAACACTACTGTCAATTGTGATGTAAGCACAGGATACTCTAGGCCCTATGTACCACCTTCTTTGCGAAAAAAGTATTCGAACATTTCCATTCTCTGTCGCACCCTGGTCGAAGAGCGACTACTAAGATGATTAGTGATCGTTTCGTTTGGCCAAAAATGTCCAGTGACATAAAACACTGACACAGACTTGTTTAAAATGCCAGCAAACTAAAATACAACGGCATACCAAGTCTCCGCCTGGTACATTCTCTAAGCCTGATGGTAGGTTCACCCACATTCACGTTGACTTAGTGGGCCCTTTGCCCGACATTGATGGGTACCAATACTTATTAACGATAATCGATCGTTTCACTCGTTGGCCTGTAGCCGTTCCTTTAAAAAGTATTTCAGCGGAAACGATTCCCAGGTGCATTCTCTATCTTTGGTTGTCCTTCAATAATAACCACTGATAGAGGTTCCCAGTTCCAGTCAGTCCTTTTCAATGAATTTATAAACTTGTTAGGCGTAAAGCACATTTTTACAACCGCCTACCATCCATGTGCAAACGGCCTTGTGGAACGATTTCATAGGCAACAAGGCAGCTCTAGCAGCAAGTGATGACTCCAGGACTTGGTTGGAAAACCTACCACTGATTTTAGTATCATTAAGAAATGTAGTCAAAGAGGACTTAGGATGCACTACAGCAGAACTAGTTTTTGGGAGTACGCTAACACTCCCTGGACAGTTCGTGGAAAAGCATACTCCTTCCAGACCGAGCACCTATTTCGTCCAGGATTTTAAACTAAAAAAATGGAAAAACCTAGCTTTTACTCCAACGCGCCCAAACAAGGGAGTTCTTTATGCCAAAAATTTAGACAGTTGTGATTACGTCTTTCTGCGAAAAGATGCAGTTAGAAGACCCTTAACGCCCACGTATTCTGGTCCACATAAAGTAATTAATAGAACGTCCAAGCATTTTACTTTTACTTTTTGCACGGAAAGCCTAACACAGTGTCAGTCGACCGGTTGAAACCGGCTTACATCGATTTATCCTCAAATCGCTTCCTGACCCTGAGCTAACATCTTCGACCCATCCAGCGCAGCTTGCACCTTCAGTACCCCCCGCGGAAGTTACTACTAAGTCTGGCAGACATGTTCATTGGCCTAGTAGATTTAAAACGTATATTACATATTGAGAAAATTTTTCTCAAAAACTTTCACAATCTGTGGGGGGTTATTGTAGAATCAGATTCCTACATTTTTTAAATCTTAAATTTTGTGCAAGTTAAACACATAGAGGCTCCCAGCCAAATATAACAACTGACGTATTTTGATTGGTTGTAAAATATTAATTAG
Source organism: Acanthosepion pharaonis (assembly GCA_903632075.3). Lineage (NCBI taxonomy): Eukaryota > Metazoa > Mollusca > Cephalopoda > Sepiida > Sepiidae > Acanthosepion > Acanthosepion pharaonis. The sequence goes on from CAHIKZ030001050.1 coordinate 498,542, forward strand.
GTGGCGTCAACTATGTCCGAAGGTACCGACCCAAATTTTGACCTCTAGTTGACGCCATAAAATGTAAACATGTTTACGAGCCTCCCCACGTGACCAAGAGAACTAATAAAAACGAAACTTCGACGCGACTTGGTCAGTGGGCACTTAAAATATTGAAACCAATTCACTTGACTTCATTGAAATCAACACAGCAAAGGAGACGAACTTTATCTTCAATACAACAACAAACTTTGTCAACCATCTCCAGGCTTAACGCTCACTCCCACAAAATATTCCATTCCACAAGAATCTCTGGTTAATGAGCGATAACAATCAATGAGTCAAGAACAATATTTTTTTTTTTTCTATTTAATACAAAAAACATCTGTTTAATTTTCCTATAAAAACAAATATAGCTAACTGTCTTTTTCACAAATACAGTACAGTAGCTCAAATTCTTTCAGTAAACACACACACCAAAGAACTCTATTGTGTTTATCGACTTTGCACTATATATTATGTATTTTTGTGTTTATAAAAAAATATTTATTGTTGAACAAATTCACATTTTCTTCTACTTGATTATTTCTCTTGTTGTTGTCTTTGTTACATTTGATATTGTAAAAATTGTAGAGGGTCAGTTTTTATTTCTATTTATAACCAATACAAATTGGCTGACCTACTATAAGATAAAGAGACCAAGTTCTACTTAATAAGTTCAACATTCATGCAATCTTTACCTGTTACACGTTTACAGTTTGTTATATATATATATATATATATATATATATATATATATATATATATATATATATATATATATATGAAAGTTATCAATCCAACGACATTGAAGATAGTCACAAGTTCAGTTATCGTTATATAAACGTGATTTTTTTTTTTTTTTCGCAACAATTTTAATGTCATTGAAGAGGCAGTTCTTGCGGTTATTTCTTAGGAATAACATGGTTGGTCCGCGTTGCTGAAGAGAGAGTAGCACCAGTTCAACCAGACTTGTAGCGGATTTGTATTTATACATTGTATTGTATGTATTTTGAAATTTTCTAGTTGAATTGTTTACATAAGATGGTATGATCTATTTTTGTACATAATTGAATTACAATAACATTTTCATTTTATATGAATACAGCTATGAAAATTGCAGTGGTTTTAGTAACTCCAATTTTTAATTTTTTAAACAGGAAAAAAACGAAATTCAATGTTTTTACTGTCTCCATCATTTTTTCTATCTCTTCCCGTGTCTGTCATTTTCTTTTTCCATCCCACCCCATCTGTATGTCTCTCCGTTATTTTATTTATCTCTCACTATCTTAGTAATGATTTTTTTTTTTTTGCGATACAGGGACAGTAGGAAATGGGAGGTACAACGAGTTGGGCTGTTAAAATATCTTGCTGAAAATGTACAAATGAATTTATTTAGCTATGAATCGTATTAGAGGAAACTTTTTTTTGTGTGTGTGCAAATACATTTGATAGGAACGATTGGATTAAATCAAACAATCGTTCTGTAATACCGTAGCCCTGTGGCTTGCATAGAAGACCAGCGTGTCAAACGCCTTCGAAATATCTAGAGCCACAGCTCGAGCGTCACCGTTATCAAGAGCTTGATATATACATATTCAGTGATGGCCGTTAACACATCAGCTGTAAACCTGGCGAAACGGAAGCCATATTGTTTTTCAGAAATTAAAACTTTCTAATAATCAAAAATATTAATAAAAGTTGTCAGTGAAACAAATAACTGAAGCATAGACAACAACAGATTAATGCAAGAAGAAAAAACAGTGGAAAGAAATTTACAAAAGAATGCGAAAGAAAATTTCATCTTGACCCAAGAGACTTAAAACCAATAACGCCACCTTTATGCTGCATTAGTCAGATTATATAAACACTAGTACACAGATGTAATAGTGTTTAAGTGGAATATTATTTTAAAATAGGTAATCGCGTCTTGCTCAGTAGGGGCGCTAACTTAAAAGAGATTTTTATCATTCTGTTTTTGAAACAAAATCTAATAATGGTTGCAACAAAAAATTTCATATTCTTCTTGAAAGCTTCTCTTTAATTTTAATATTTCGAGAGATGAAACAGACGCTTATTTAGCAAGAGACTGTTTTCATGCTGTTGTCTCCCATCAGTGATAAAATAGACGACGTAAAAACACACACACTTTGTCTGTGAAGGTAATGATTAAAGACAAAGTACGACATACATGTACGGCCAGTCAGCTGCAAATTTCACACTCACGTGACATATCGAAGGCAAGGGTGTTGGGTGTGTGTGGTGGTGGTGGTGAGGGGGAGCTTGTGTGAATGGATGACGAAAGGGGCTGGGGAGGCTCAGCAAAGGTATTGTGGGGGGGGGTGAAATCATTTACATAAATCCTGCAATAGAAAACTGTGATGATGAGTAATAAGAGAGACACACAGGAGACACTAGTCGGGAATCATAAAAAGTTTATTGCAAAAAAACACGTTATGGAATTTTCCTGGGCCTACGTAATGTTAGTGTATTGTGTGTCAGAAATATGAATAAAGGAAAAAATATCATTCATGCCTATTGTCAAAAATCTTATTTCTATTACAAATAATATAAACCAAATTAACTTTAAGAGGTAAAAACACTTTTCAAATCAATATTACCAAGTGGGATGTAAAGTTTATGAAAACGGAAAAGTTTCCGAACGCGCGTAAGAGTAGTCATACAGAGTAGTCATACAGCGTTAACAATACTGATTTACTTAAAAAGGTTAAATAGTCCAAAAGCTCCAAAGATAGAAAATAGAATAATAAGAAAAACAATACTTTACTTGAGAAGAGGCTTTCCTATATCACTAGTATTGGAATGAAAGGTTTCTTCGATGTTAATATGAATGTTGCTGTGCATATCTCTGGAATCATTGCTAATAATTCGATTTTGAAACGCAACATGACATAATTGCAGATTAAACGAAGTCATCGGTCCAAAACACAAATTTGCTTATACATTTATTTATTCGAACTTTTATTGGGCCTATAAGAATGTGATTTATTAAAAATTACCTATGTTGTTTTGTTGGCGATAGAAAAATAGAAGCAACCAATAAAAATAAGCTTAAAAAGTGTTACGGAATATAAAAATATAAAACATATTCATTTTTTATATTTTTCCATCATCAATAATAATAAACAAAATAGATTTAAACAACTATGGATGATCCCCACTGGAAAACGATTTTGTTCACACCAAAGAAGTATGTATTGTTATGATTATAACTTTCAATGAAATATTTTATCTTCTTTTATTAAAGATTTTTTTTCTATTTCACAAAGCTTCTGGCCAAAAAGATGCTTCACAATTGAAGAACATAGAATATTTTGTAGTTAGCTTCATTGTCTCATTATAATGGCTTTGTTTGCATAAAAAATCGAATAAGTGTAAAAACAATGTAAATATTAAGACAATTACAAATGTCAATATTAAGTCTTTAGGGGAAGACGATTTGTAGAAATAAATACGCTAGAATGGACCATTTAAAAAAGCCAAAAAAAAAGGGGAAATAAAAAGAAAAGAATGAGTGAAAGAAGCGAAGAAAAAGAATGAAGAAAATTAAAACATGAATGAAATATATATTGATTGAGAAAATGAAAAGTGGAATAATGAATAAAATCAGACACACGAAGTAAAAAAAAAGATACAAACTGTTAAAGAAACGGAAGAAAATTTCATAAAAAGTACGCCCTCTGGTTTTTATCTACAAAACAAAATAGTAAAATCGTGCGAGGCATTTAAACTTCAATTTTACTGATCTATTGATTCATTTTACGTTCAATCTAAAGATTTGTTCTTAAATTGATGCAAAATTCTTTACGTGGTAATGTTCATTATACATTATCTTCTCTTGGCCTCATTCTGCCGGATCGTTTTAATTCTTTTTATTGTAGTTTGATATGTGGGATGTGCATATCTAAACGATGCTAGGA
>CAHIKZ030001050.1:507500-517500 GCA_903632075.3 Acanthosepion pharaonis
ATATACACTGTATATGTATGTGTATATATATGTTGGTGTATATATACGTATTCGTATGTATGTGTATATATATATGTATATGCATGTATATATATACACTGTATATGTGTGTATATATATATACACTGTATATGTATATATGTATATATATTAATGTATATGTATGTATGTGTATATATATATACACTGTATTTGTATGTATGTGTATATATATACATTATATATATACGTATGTCTGTATATATACACACACTGTATATGTATGTATGTGTATATATATACACTGTATATGTATATTTATGTATATATATATATATATACACTGTATATGTATGTATGTGTGTATATATATACACTGTATATGTATGTATATATATACACTGTCTATGTATGTATATATATATATATATACACTGTATATGTATGTATATATATATATATATATTTAGTTGGATTGATGTGATTTTGTGATCTTAGGTTTCACGCTATTTGCGATCGTCAGTGAAACTGATTAATTTTTAAATTTTGTATATATATATATATATATATATATATATATATATATATTCTATGAAAATGATGAAGCAGTCAATAGTGTAAACTCTGTATTAGGGGGTATGCTTTTAGTTGACCCTTTAGCTTCCAATATCAATTCTTCACCGTCAACTGCTACATCCCGCTTTCTCTAACCTTACAGATATGACCTTCATTCCACACCGGGATTCAAAAGACAGATGACCACTTTTCTCTTCTGCCAAAATAGCCTATTCCCAACCCCCCTTGAGGTAAAAGGATTTGTTTGTTTAATAATTATATTGTTCTGTATAAAAAACGTATGAAAAGCTCTTTTTTGTCGATCAATTCTAAAATTTTCCTATTACTAGGATCCGCTTGGATTTTATATGTTATATAATATGTGTGTGTATGTGTATGTTTGTCAATGATTTATTATGTTATAGGTGTCCGTATTATATGGGAAGTTCAATGTTGGACTGACCATCTTGTTTGTACAAGGATGTCTTTCTTTTGTAAAACCAATGGTAAGTACCAAATTAGTTACCATTCCAAAAAACTGACTGTGGCTCGTTTGAAAGCGAGTGCCATTAAAGCGGGGGTGGGGCTCATGAAAAGAATGAATAACCGTCAGTACAATGTCTAATGGGAAGAGAGTTCAAATCATTAGATCGTCCCTAAAGATGTTCTGATTTTAGTGCAAAGAAAACATCAAGACTGTTTTGAAGATGTTATTAACTGAGAAGTATATAGCGTCTACGAGAGTACATGGAGAAGGACCAGAAATGAATTACAATGAGAACTACATAACTTGTTATGAGTACTTTATGGGCTGTCTTTCTCTTGGCTAGCTACTATACGAACTCTCGATGGGAAAGAGTTACTCAGAGCTCTAAATCACGTTCTTGTCAGATGGCGAGATTCTGAAGAAGCGTAGATGCCCGTATAAGTTTGTGTCTGTTCTTAGAGGTGTCTATGAAGGAATGAAAGCACGTATTACTGTAGGTGGTTAGCTTTATGATCCAATTTTAGTTGAAAATGTTGAGGGGATATAACAGCGCCGAATATGCGTTCTACTTTATTATGGCATTCCTGATGTCCTTTAAAGGATACTCACATGAGGTTAACATTGAACAAATGAGTAAGACGTTGAATATAAGACGGTTTGCTACCAAAACAAAGCTATTGTCATCACTAATACGTTATTTCCTGTAAGCTGACGATTGTGATCTTGTCGCTCATTCGAAGATTGACATGCAACATCTTGTGGATTTCTTCCCGATGCCATGCGGCGCATTGGGTTTAAAGATTAACTTGTAAAAGACCGCCGTAATGTACGAACCTGCCCCAGATAAACCCTACTCTGAATCCAGGGTTTATGTCCATGGCCAGAAATTGCAAGTTGTGGAAAAGGTCGTATATTTAGGCAGTACTGTAGATATGACGACTTTCTAAAATGTACACTTTCCATTCACCCGTAATTATTTTTAGCAATAGTTTCTCCAAGTCAAAGAAAAAACTTTCGTGGGGTATCTTTTCCTTACAAAAGAAAAAAAATTATTAGAAACCAAATCCACGGAATTAAATAAAGATGGTAAGTGAGGGTCATTTATGTTGTCGCTGGACTTGACGAATAACTACCCACTGGTTTTTAAAACTTTAAATAATTCATATAGTAAGAACCATAAAAATAATTTTATTATTTCTTCTTTTAATGGACAACAGCGGCATACGAATCATTTTCTGTTCTCGAGGAATCGAGTGAAGTCCGTTTCATATGATTTGTCTATAAGGCTGGAGTATCCTCTGTTCTCAGTGAAGTTCGTCTGGAGTTAAATATACATATAATCTTTCGCCACCATTTTTTTTTTCTTATCAGAATCTTGCCAAGAATAATCTTTATATAATATAATATATAATAAATATATTTTTCTTTGCGTGCGCACGCGAAGATTGATGATTAATGTAAAGTTTCTGACATGTTCCTTTAAGATGTTCAGGTGAGTTGGTAATATTCAAAGATTTAGTTTTTGTTTTTTTTTATTTATTCTCATCTTTGTTTCTTCCTAATATTTTGGTTATATTTATCCTCCAGTCTTCTTCAAAGGAATCGATATGCATAATCTCCTTTTCAATTGCTTATATAGTCACAACATCTGCTTGTCAATGCCTTTGTTGCTTTCTTGTTTTATACTGACTTGTAGAGTTTCTATGATGTTACTTCCTTCCTTCCCTCAAGGCGTTTAAGCCTTAGGGATTTAATTTGTTTTTCCTGTTTGCTAAGCTTATTTCATGAACATTTCTATTTATCTTTGTTCGGTATTTTTTATTCTATTTTTCATTTGTTAACTACGATTCATTCTGGTGTTGCGAAATCATGATTTTCTTACAATCTTTCTTTAATAATATTCTTTGACTAGTAAGTAGATCACTGGGGCTAAACAGAAAGAAATCAAGAGGTGGAAGATGCACATGCCATTCTTATTGTAGTGATTGACCTAAAAATGACTGGCACAAGAAAAGAGCCATTGGAGAGAAAAGAGATGATTTTTGACCACTGTAAAAGGTGTTACCGAAATAGACAATGTACGGAAAAAAGAAGGCTACTTTTTGATAACAAATTTTATATACAAATTTCGCAAATGTTTTTCATGAATAGTTAATAAATGTATGTATATATGATACCATAAGTTCAGTTAAAATTTTATGTGTGTGTGTGTGTGTGTTCAAGAGACAAAATTTAATGCGTAAGTCTGTGAATAAATTGTTCAGTCTTCAGAAAAGTCCTAATGTCTGTTTGTATAGTGAGTTGTCTTTGAGTGATACAAAGTCCTTCATTAATTGGCGGGAGTTTTATTAAGGAAAAAAGACTAAAAGACTTAAAAGTATGATAACATTTATTCCAGTTTTTAAAAGTTAAATTAATTTTATCCAACTTAATATACTACTTTACTAATAATAACTTCAACTACGTAAAACAAAATAATCCAAAAAAACATTGCATTTTTTTACATTGTTAAAAGCAAAACGAACCGTGTTTCTGTTAACGTCGCATTTATGACTCCTCACTTGTTAGAATTGAAATAACTGTTACAAAACTGATAAATTAGGAATTAAAAGTATGTGTTTTTTGCTTTTCTTTTTAAATAAAACAAAGGGTATATAACCAAAAAACATCGATCTTTTAATATCGTAAAAAAAAGTTTTCCCGATTTATAAAAGAGAAGTAACGTCTTTTTTGTAGTATGTGTGAAAATACGACAGAAGCTGTCATGAAAAAATAGTATAAAAATATTCAATGCCTAAAGGCACAAAATATTAACATAATTAGAATGCTTCTTTTATTCTCTTTCCATACATGTAATTTATGGAATCCTCCATACTTGCCTGTCACCCCCTACGGGAAGATGCACTCTTCCCCAAATTAACCTTTAACCAATCATCACTTCACTTTTCCAAACTCAACTTCCCATTGGTTAAAAGGACACAAAAATGTAGCAAGTTGAGACAAATCCTTTTTTCCCGCGCAGCTGTCTGGAGCCTATTTAAAAACCCAAAAATCTATAAAAAAAAAAAAAAAATAAAAAAAAAAGAATCGCTCGACTTAATTCAAGTCAGTCAGACACTGAGTTTCGAGAGATGCCAGCAGACTCCACGCATGCCAACACACTGACTCAATAACACTACCAGCCTCTCATCAACTCGACACAACTCGCACTACTATTGCTGCGTGAAGAAAGTTAACTTACAATTTACTAAAAAAGTGACATTATCACTACGAAAAAGTAATTGTACATTTAATCAACTTTAGCATATCAGTCAAAGGCACACAACTCTTCATAATTTGAATCAACATTTACAATTGTCACATACGTACACACTATTATTTAAACTCACACAATTGACATTTTACCTTGCAGAAATCAAACTGTTTTAATTTAACTTAAACCATCAACATTCATTCACCGAATCTCTGCATGGACACTCTTTGCAATCTTATCTCACTTGCCACATTTAACAAGCAACCTATCATCACTTTGTGTATGTCAAATATATATATAAATTCATGTTATTGTTGAAATCTATAACTACGTTGTTTTTTCCTTGATTTCTTGAAGTTGTATTGTCTTCATATGTTCGTTTAATGTATTTGTTGTGGATAAATGCATGATGTACACGCACATTTTAGGCCTTCACACAATTTCACCTTCCGACACATCTTACTTAGCATAAATTCTGCAACAAATTCTTTTAACGATTGGATCATAATAAAAAAATTTAAGTCTTGTTAAGCACAGTGAGGTGAAAATTCGCCGACGAAATGCAGCCAACAGTCGTCAGCATTATTGACGGTTGCTGGTAGCGGAACGGAAAAGTAATATTAGAGCAGATATGAAAAAACAGGCACACGATAGTTTTATAGATGTTATAGATTAAGATTATAAAATGCTTATGTAATATTGTATTATTTGTTTACAAAATAAATATAAGATAAAAAAAAAATTGTCAATTTTTGTTATATTCATTATATATATTGTTTCCGGTATAAATTAATATTATAAAATTTATTGCCGGTATCGGGCACAATGGGGGAAAAAAATTGCCAGTACGCCACATCAGATATTTTGAGAAGCACTGGTCTAGGTTTTTTTTTCTTTACACATCTTTTGAGAGAAGTGTTTTTGTTTTTGTTTTTTTTTTTTTTTTTTGTTTTTTTTTTTGTAGGCCTAGCCGTGTCTAGAATGGGGATTTGGGCGTCGCGAATGGAGAGAATCTTGCGATGCGAATGTTATTCTCATCAGCATCTGATTGGATTCATTGGCCATCAGCTCAAGATGAAGATTAGATCTGATAAGAAGCGTTTCGTATTGACAGATTTCACTGAAAGGTGGGTGACTATGGCGAGCCTGTTCGCATGAACTGAGCTAGCCTTGATTTTCTTTTTTTTAAGTCCCCTTTGACACAACGGGGTGACTTCCTGCGGTCCCTCCCTTGGTTAAGCTCGACATTATTTGTTGTTCCTAGTTAATGTAAATAAGTATTGTTCCTGGTCTGTTTTCCCAGCATTCGCTTTTGTTATAATCCTGGTCGAGATTCCCAATCTCCCAAGTTTGTTTGGGTCCCCCTTTTATCTCGGCCAGGTTCAGACTTTTTATTTTCCCAGTCCGTTTTATCCCCTCCTACTCCATTAGTGAGTGTTCTGCTTGATTCTGTCTATAGGCAGAATACATTGGCCACTCTTATTATTTTTGAGGGGTGGACGGGTCCTGCTAACATATGTTTTGTTTTAGTTTGAATATTTGTTGTTTGCTTTTTGAGTTCACTCTCTCCCCCATCATTAAATGTTTCATGCAATTTTTTAAATTTTTTGTTAAAAAGAAGAATGGGAAAAAAAATAGAGAGACTTTGAACATTTCTGTGGATATGAGGTATTGTGGTAATTGTAGGAGTGAATGGCGATGGATAAATTCTTGTGGTGACTGCATATATTGTATTGAATGAATGGGTCGTGAATCCGGTTAACTAGGACTAGGATAGTTACTGATGACCAACCTTAACCCACTTCACCCTTCGGTCTTATGCCACAATTATGTATCAAATACATAATAAATATATATTCCTTTTTGTGTGCTTATTAAGATATAAAAAAAAACTTGGCATCATACGGGCATTATGTGATACTATTTGTTGTTACCGCGGTAAATAAAACCTAAGAAAGTTTTTTTTTTATCAATAGAAAGTGTTATGCGCTGAGATACGTTGAAACAAGAAGCGTTAATACTAAAAACCCGTGAGAAGAATTGAGGATTTAATCCAGACATAAACGACTTGAATTGTATGTCGAGCAGACTTAGGAGGCAGTGTTGATTGACACACAGCTGCAAATGTAAGCTGTAAAGCGAAAATTTCATTTTTCGTAAACAACGAATTTAGAGTTGATTCCCCTGATCGAAAGTTGAGTTAAAATACCAGGAGGGGTGGATAAGCCTGGAGGGGTGGATAAGCCTTCACCGAAGAGATTTAGTGAGAATTAATAATATGAGAGAGTGGAAGAAGGGAATTTCACAGAATTATCGAATTCTTTTACTTCGCCAGTTTGGGAGGAGCAGCAAAAGCACTAGCAAAGCCACAGCTTTCCGAGTTGGTGCCAACCGTGCCATCGCGCCTGTTATCAACGCCATTCTCGCATTGACTTCTGGGTTTATATCCATCTTAGCTGAAGACTGTAACAAGGTATTTCAATTTGTTTCACTGTCTCCAGTTACTGACCACTGACTTTAATTGGTTTTCCTGATGGGTTCTTCACTATTCTCATAAGCTTTGTGGTCTCACCATTGATCTCAATTGCCATATAAGGATGCTGTTTTGTTCAGTAACATCTACAGTTTAGTCATGTACGCCGACTGATATGAGGAAGCAGTCTCCCACTCTTCTCTGGGCAAAAATCGTACTGAGAGCCTGTCGGTATGATTTAATTTTTTTATATTTCTTTATAAAATGTTAAACATTGCAATTGGTTCACATATTGTTATAATCTTATAAATATAAAATTATTCTTGTAAATGAACAATTTAATAAATAAACAGTGCTTAATATTTTTGCTGTAATTCTCAAGAACAAAAATGTATAAATCCATTTTCATATGCTTGGGTTTTATTAAATTTCTAAATATAACTTTAAAAAAAACATTTCCGTGAGTATTATAGTTAAAACTGTGTCAAGTGAAAAGTTGTCCTTTTGACACCATTTTTAAGGGGAGTACAAAGGTTAAACTTTGCCGAATTTGGCTTATGGATTGTGATGTTATTTGAACCCGCGGGAACGGTCCTGGTTTGTATAAATTTGCATTCTATTATTTGATCTTTTGTTCTACATACAACCAGAAGTAATGTCCGAATTCTATGTGCAGAAGACATACTTCTCACATCGATGTGGAAACGTAAAATCCCAGCTAGGTCCATCAATGAAGCCCCACACTTGATTGCAAACGCGTTGTTGTTTTCTGGTCGAATAAATCTTACCGTTTTCTAAATTTACTATAACTAAATGATGTGGCTTTTTAATTACTGTCCCCTATGTGGTATTAATTTATACACTTGACTTATTAATGGGATTTTTTAATAGCGTATCTGCTGATTCATTTACTTTCCGCACTTTTCACTGTCGCTCCCCGGACACAAAAAGCACCAGAAAGTTTTATTCTGGACAGAGATCACAAAATTAAACATGATGCTGATTTGCCAAAAGTTTTTGCTCATAATCCTAACGTCTGACCTAACCTATCGTTTGATCTAACGTTTCGTTACGTAGTGTGTTTTTATGCCTGACAACCGTTTCAAAATATTGTTAAATTAAAAAAAAAATGGTGCAAAGATAGAAAATTGTTCCTCCAAATATTTATCTCAGAATAATAATTATTAGATGATACCAAAGAAGCATTGAAATAATCTTATTAAATTTCGGGATTAGAATTTTATTAATTTTAATTTCTCGTTGAAACCGGAAAGAGGTCGACTCAATGTAAAGGGAGCTGAAAATTATTTCTCTTGTTTAAATTGAATAATATTTATACCCAGATTTCTTTTTTCAGTCGAAATCGATCAAAATTTAACGACCTCATTGCAGAATGAATCAGATCCCAAAATTAAAACAGGTGTTAATAGGCGTAGTTGGCTTGTGTAGCTATTAAAAAGGAAATGAAAATTGAAAAAATTATAAACTTTCACTAAATTATTAAATATATTGAACTAAGTATAATGAACTAAAAATAATGAAATTTGCCAAATTTATCTTTTCATGCTAACCTCTGCTAAGCATTCTCACCCGGGGCTCTACTCTCAGTAAATTTAATTATGAATCTTGTCTCACTGTTTTCTTAATCTTGAACAAATGAAGATGTACGAAGATCTATTGTTTATGGACAGGCCCGTCGTCAAATGAGACCTCACCCAGAAAATCATTACCCCACTCCTTTGAAAATGGTGCGAACTAATTTTAATGTGCAAATTCCTACTCGTGGTCTCCCTGACATAAAGTCTGGGTCCTTCTGCTCAAAACACACCGGATTATGTTGCACGATTTCCTCTAATCAGTCCATCACATTGCAATTTATTTCGTTTTGCTTTAATTTCCTTCACAATCATTTGTTTAATCTTTAGCAGGTCATTCAGTCCTTTCTGCTCTTCGGATAGAAGACTTTCTACTATCCATAAAGGAATATATGTCCTCTGCTAATTATTATTTCCTCGTGATTTTCTACATCATCGGGAAACACGTGATCGCTAAATATGGCATGCTTGGATTCATAATTCAGCATCTTTTAGATTAGAGTTTTTCTGCTTTGGTCATCTTTTTCAAGCAGTTTTGAAGTTGCTGAGCCAGTCTATCGTGTAGTGAAGCTATTATGGGTTTCGTTTGGTGATTTCTAGTTGGCTTTCATCTAAAGTGTGTTTCTAAATGTCAATGAATTTAAATGAATTACTATTCTTTCAATTAAATATTTTCTAATTTTTGCTAAACACTATAGAGCAGAAATGCCGAAACTTTATTGTTGCCGGGTTATTTTTGGTATTTTTAAATCTTTCATAAACATAAATGGGTTACTCCACCACTTACCAATATTGTCACATGAGTAGGAAGAACCAAAAATGGTCAGCATTGCTAAGGCCAACTTTTTCATTGATACAAAAGAGTTAAGCAATGCCTGCCGTTTTGCAAGAATGAGGTTCTCAGTTCTGCCTTTCTAAGTGATCATTTTCTTTTGTTACATAGGCTAATGATTTTCTTTCATTTTCTTGTAAATTCAGGTTAAGGCCAATAAATTTTGCCTTACACATTGCATTTGGAAGTTTCCAAGTTATTTAGATAAAGCTAATCAAACATGGATAGTTTAAAATCATGAAATTGAATAGTATGGAGGAATTGAATGAATTGTAAGTTGGTATCTGGGTTCTCGGAATTAACATCTTTCTGAAAGCAAATGCTTGGCACGCTTTACAATTCACGAATACTTTTTGAGTACAGTTTCTCTCCTTGCTGCACTGTCAGTTGACAAACTTGAAGTTTAGAACTTTTTAATAATAGAAAATATTTCAGCTTTCTTCCAGATTTCTTGAAAATATTTCTAGTTTTCTTTCGAAAACTTTAATGTGTCCAAACGTCGACGGTATCACACTTCCATTACTTTTTTTTTTATTCAAGATGAATGTGAAATCTGCAAAAATATTTAAGTCATTCAACCATTTAATGTCAGTCCGTTCTGGATAATCATTTCCTTCTACGCTTAAGAAAAGTCTTATTTATTCTAGCAATTCCAGAAATCGATTTAACACTTGGCCACAGCTTAGCTATCTGACATTTTTGTACATGCGTAAGCCAGTAAATTGCTAGTTAACTTCATTCAGTAGCTTGAAGATTTTACGTTTATTAAGTGTATGAGCAGCTATAAAATTCAAGGAACAAGATATTTTATTGTAATTTCAAAGAA
>CAHIKZ030001050.1:522500-525000 GCA_903632075.3 Acanthosepion pharaonis
TTTTTTGTTTTTTTTTTCCTTATTTTTTCGTTTTTTTTTTTTCCTTTTGGTTTTTTTTTCTTTTCCTTTTTCATTTTTTTCTTTGTTTTTTTCTTTTTTTTTTTTTTTTTTTTTTCTTTTATTTTTTCTTTTTTTTTTTTTTCTTTTTCATTTTTTTTTTTTGATTTTCCTTTTTTTCTTTTATTTTCTTTTTCTTTATTTTTTGTTTTTTTTTTTTTTTTTTTTTTTTTTTTTTTTTCTTTTTTTTTCTTTTTTTTTTTTTCTTTTCTTTTTTTTTTTTTTTTTTTTTCCTTTTTTCTTTTTTTTTTTTTTTTTTTTGTTTTTCCTTTTTCCTTTTCTTTTTCATTTTTTTTTTCCTTTTCTTTTTCTTTTCTTTTGTTTTTCTTTTTCTTTTCATTTTTTTTTTTTTTCGTTTTTTTTTTTTTCTTTTTCTTTTGTTTTTTCTTTTCCTTTTTCGTTTTTTTTTTCATTTTTTTCTTTTTCATTGTTTTCTTTTTCTTTTTTTTTTTTTTTTTTTCATTTTTTTTTTTAATTTTTTCTTTTTTTTCCTTTTTTTCATTTTCTTTTTTCTTTTTTTCTTTTTTTTTTTTTTTTCCTTTTCTTTTTTTTCTTTTTTTTTTTCATTTTTTTCCTTTTCCTTTTATTTTTTTTTGATTTTCTTTTTTTTTCCTTTTCTTTTTATTTTTCCTTTTTTGGTTTTTCTTTCTTTTTTTTTCTTTTTCCTTTTCGTTTTTTTTTTTTTTTTCATTTGGTTTTTTCTTTTCCTTTTTTTCTTTTTCCTTTTCATTGTTTTTCTTTTCGTGGTTTTTTTTTCTTTTTCTTTTCTTTTTTTCTTTTCGTTTTTTTTTCCTTTTTTTTCTTTTTTTTTTTATTTTTCTTTTTTTTTTCTTTTTTCGGCGGCTTTTATTTTTTTTTTTTCCTTTTTTCGTTTTTTTTTTTTTTTTTTTTTTATTTTTTCTTTTTTTTTCTTTTTTCTTTTCCTTTTTCATTATTTTTCTTTTTTTTTTTTTTTTTTTTGTTTTTTTTTTCGTTTTTCTTTTCCTTTTTTTTCTTTTTTTTTTCATTTGTTTTTTTTTTTTTCTTTTTTTGTTTTCTTTTTTTTTCTTTTTCTTTTTTTTCTTTTTCTTTATTTTTTTTTATTTTTTTTTCTTTTCTTTTTCTTTTCATTTTTTTTTCCTTTTTTTTTCTTTTTTTTTTTCTTTTCTTTTTTTATTTTTTTTTCCTTTTTCATTTATTTTCTTTTTTCATTTTTTCTTTCCTTTTTTTTTTTTTCTTTTCCTTTTTTACATTTTTTCTTTTCTTTTTTTCCTTTTTTTCTTTTATTTTCATTTTTTCTTTTCTTTGTTTTTCTTTTCCTTTTCGTTATTTTTCTTTTATTTTTTGTTTTTTTTTTTTTTTGTTTTCTTTTCTTTTTCGTTTTTTTTTTCCTTTTCATTGTTTTTCTTTTCATTTTTTTTTTTTCTTTTTTCGTTGTTTTCTTTTCTTTTTCATTTTTTTTCTTTTTTATTTTTTTTTTTTTTTTTTTTTTATTTTTTTTTCTTTTTCTTTTTTTTTTTTTCATTTTTTTTTTTTTTTCTTTTTTCATAGTTTTCTTTTTTTTTTCTTTTTTCTTTTCCTTTTTTTTTCTTTTCCTTTTTTTTGTTTTCCTTTTCATTGTTTTTTTTTCTTTTCATTTTTGTTTTATTTTTTTTTTTTTTTTTTTTTTTTCTTTTTTTTCTTTTTCTTTTTTTTTTCTTTTATTTTCTTTTTTTTTTTTGTTTTTCTTTCTTTTTCATTTTTTTTTTCTTTTCTTTTTTTTCTTTTCCTTTTCATTTATTTTCTTTTTCTTTTTTTTTTTTTTTCTTTTTTTCTTTTTTTTTTCATTTTTTTCTTTTTCATTTTTCTTTTTTTCTTTTTCATTTTTTTTTCTTTTCATTATTTTCTTTTCCTTTTTTTTCTTTTTCTTTTTTTATTTTTTTTTTTTTTTTTCTTTTCATTTTTTCTTTTCCTTTTTCCCAATTTTTTCTTTTTGTTTTTTTCTTTTCCTTTTCAATTTTTTCTTTTTCCTTTTTCATTTTTTTTCTTTTTTTCTTTTTTTTTTTTTTTTTTTTGTTTTTCTTTTTTTTTCTTTTCTTCTTTTTCATTATTTTCTTTTTTTTTTGTTTTTCTTTTTTCATTTTTTTCTTTTCTTTTTTCGTTTTTTTTTTTTTCATTGTTTTCTTTTTCTTTTTTTTTTTTTCTTTCCTTTTGTTTATTTTTTTTCTTTTCTTTTTTCTTTTCCTTTTCATTTTTTTTTTTTGTTATTTTCTTTTGGTTTTTTTCTTTTCCTTTTTCATTTTTCTTTTTCATTGTTTTTCTTTTCCTTTTCTTGTTTTTACTTTTTTATTTTTTCTTTTCTTTTTTTTTCTTTTCTTTTTCATTTATTTTTTTTTTTCATTATTTTTTTTTTTTTTGTTTTTCTTTTTTATTTTCATTTTTTTTTTTTTTTTTTTTTTTCTTTTCTTTTTTTTTCTTTTTTTTT
>CAHIKZ030001050.1:532500-647939 GCA_903632075.3 Acanthosepion pharaonis
CAACCTTTGCTTTCACAGGTTCATTCTAGGAATTAAATGATCACGCCTCGTGTACCTTAGAAAAGTTAAATTGTGTGATTGAATTGATAGAAAAGATGGAAACGTTGACCCAAATGAAAGCATTTTCGTCACAATCATTATTTTTTTTTTCATTTTCTATTATTATTTATTTTAGTATCTTTTGATAAGTGTTTTATCACTGGAAAGAACTTTTTGATTATTGAATCAACAAAAATAAAAGAACATTACCAAGTGAAACAATGATTAACAGAAAGAGTACATGTCTTAAAAGAGTTCACCTCTCAGCTTCAACCGATATTACACCCAGCTATGTGGATGTGTGGATGGTATAACGGTTAGGAATTCGAAAAGAAAAATCAGCGAATAGAGTTCAAATTTCAGTAGTATTAGTTAAATTCACTTTCGCACAAATACCTGTCTCGCCATCTGACCCTCCCCCAGCTATGGGTTAAATAGCAGGACTAACTGGGAAATCTAGGGGAAGGCAAACTGAATACAAAAAGAGCCCGTTTTGATGAAGGCACATCCAATGTTATCATAGTGTCCCTACGATCCTAATGGGTTACGAGACTCGTAAGCATTAAGCTTTTATTTGTTTCTTTTATTTTCATTCATATTTTAAGTGCAATTTATTTATTTAAAGTAGCCCTGTCCGTTTCCAGGTCAGGCCACAACTGATATCCTTCTACTTGGGGGCTCGTTCTGGTCAATAACATATAGTTGTTTATTTCATCATGGGAAACCCTCCAGTCTAGCAATTGGAAGCCTTCTGGGCAGTTCTGGATGTACCATGTGGAGATTTATTCTGTAACTGGTCGAAATTTCTCTCTCTCCTCTCTCTCTCACTCACACACACACACACATATATATATATATATATATATATATATATAGAGAGAGAGAGAGAGAGAGAGAAAGAGAGAGAGAGAGAGAGACTGTTCTCTAATCCAATGGTGAGACTCTCTAAACCACTTTACATTATCTGCGCAGTTTGGTACCAGGAGCGATAAACTCAGGGAAGGATAATATATATATATATATATATATATATATATATATATATAATTGCTGATACCCACTGAAGAGTGGACGGACAGGTCCGCCTACGAAACTTTGAAGTCGAGATGCTGAAGGTAACATCAATCAGCTAAGTGACAAACTTCTACTTATATATATAAACAGGGATCATATCATTCATATACAGGTTCGGGATTGATGTATCTTATTTATAGTTTGCGACGATGTATTCTCGCCATTTAAATCATTAACCTTTATATTTGTTTTTTGTATGAATGATTCATGAATTTGTAAATTATATTTGCACCTTTTAATTGAAATATATATATATATGTGTGTGTGTGTGTGCGTGTGTGTGTGTGAGTGTGTAATGGAGCGGTTTCTCGTTGCCTACTCCACATTGAATTTCTTGAGGAACGACTGTAGGCTCACTTGAAAATTCCAGTCAGACAATAGAAGAGGCGGATAGAGGTGAAAATGGGCTGACAACGTCACTGATTGAACTGGAAGATTCAAACATTGGTACGCAACTGAGACATATGGTGGGGGTCGGGGATCAAGCACAGCTACCCTACGACCACATCCGGTCCGGTCATAGACTAATGATGATAATGATGACAATTTATCTTTCCAATAATTTATACGCGTCAAAGAAAAGTTTCGATTTTCCTAAATGGCATACCATCGATGACTACAACTGCTTTGTTTTTTTGATAATAAACATTGTTTACTACCAAGGATCACTGATGTGGGTTGACTAAATTAAAGATCACTTTAAACTTGGCCACACACAACCACATACATCACATCATAATAAAAATACGGGACGAAAGTTACACTGCACGAAACTTTCTTGGGGTCAATTGCAGTAAAAAGAGTTAGATTGGATGGCAGCAATTTTACTGCTAAGAGTAAAAGTTGTTAGGAACTTAATTTCTTTATTATGTCAAGAAGACAGCTTCCAGATTTAACAGGAAATCGAATTATTCTGACGTAATGATCTCTGAGTCAACAACACATTTGAGCGGCGCTTGAATTAATACCATCGCAATCTATGCTTTACCATCTACTGTTTTGCAATAGTTTAATCTTCTCACAGCAACTACTACAATATCCTGAACAGCTAACTCCTATTCTTTTAATATTTTTATTTTTTTTTAAAGTTTACTGTTTCCCGTCTAATATAGAGTTCGCTAATTTTTATTATCTTGTTACTACCTTTAAGTTGCTACTCTCATCTACAAATAAATTTTTCTGTTAATATCTCGAATACTGATTTCTGTTTCCTAATTTAGCAATGAGCAGTTCTGTTATCGCAGCTACTTTTACCAACCATGTGTTGACTTAAAAACTCTCTCTCTCTCTCTTTCTCTCTCTCACACACACACACACACACACACAGTGTGTGTGTGTGTGTGTGTGTGTGTGTGTGTGTGTGAATCATTTCATTGCATCCTATTTATGTCGTTATCTGCTCACATACTCGTCTTTTAACATAAACCACATTTCAATTTTTAAGATAATATTTCAGTACCAGTACCTTTCAGGACATAGGCGATCATGGCTCTATGCAGATTGCTTTTCTTTATTATCTGTGAATTGGCATGCATTATATAGAATTCCCGTTGCCTTCTCTATGGTTTAGAATTTCTACTTTTCCTTCTCTTAGACTTTGTGGCAACCAGTTTAACCTGCTATTTAATCCATAGCTCTTGGAAAGGCGCTATGGGTTATGATGATGATGATGAGAAGGAGGGAGGGAGAAGAAGAGGTTTAAAGTAATTAAATCAAAATATTTCTTTAATTTAATTGCTCAGATTGTTTCATAATCTAGACTCTCTAGTTACATTTAAGCTTTTTAGAGGAAACTCTAGATAATCCCGTGTGTTAACACCCTCGCAGAGGTGATCAAGAAAAGAAAAAAAACTCTTGAAAAATGCTAAAATGGTTAACAGCTTCAGCCACAGTAGACGCTGTTTTTCTCCAAACATAGCTCAGTGAATGGGCTACACTTTATAATAATGTTTCCCAATGAGTTTTATCAATTGTTCATAACAAGTTTTCCATAGGTAAGTAAGATTTACGTTTTCATTTTTACTCTAAATGTTCATGTTAAAATGGGTCGAACTCTGTAAGAAGTACAATGGCCTTCATGAAGTTTACATAATTGGATGAGCGCCACTTCTTCTCATGACCTTTAAATGCCAAACATCTTTCATTTAAAAACTTTTTAACGGCTGCAACTCTTTTCATTATTTCAAAATAAGATCTTTTTTCTCATCTGTTCCTCATGTAACTGATCCACACAAAAGAAAAGATAGAGATCGTACCAAAATGACACTCAACAACTTCAGAAAAAGGAAACAATGTCTTTTCCCAACATGGTTTAGTGTATCGGATGTAATGGAAAGGTTACCAATTGTAGTGGCTGCAGTTGGTAATTGTGACAAGAAAAGATTGAAAACATTCAAAAGAAATGATTTGAACGCGTATATATATATATATATATATAGATAGATAGATAGATAGATAGATAGATAGATAGATAGGTAGTTATATATATGTATTAATTCAAGAATAGAGGTAAACATTCTTGTGTATACACAAATAGACAGGATTCAGAAAAAGGAAAGAAAATATTGTCTGTAGTTTGTGTGTGTGTGCACCACGTGGTTGGTTTAAAATAAAGTAGCCGGCTCGTCATGTCTGTTCCGCTTTTACCACTGATTACAGCGCCATATATCTTGTGCTAAGCGAAGTACCTTGGTAAAGAAGGTGGGGTAATCCCAGAGCTTCACGTGGTACATAGTCTGCAGAGAATAGTTCATTTGATTTTGCAATGAGGGCATATGAATACTCAGTGTGTGTGTGAAAATTCACGTACAAAACAGAAAAAAAGATGGGAATTCAAAAATATAAAACAAGTGACAGAACAAGTTAATATAACGTCTCTAGATTTCTCTAAAACCTGATTCAATTGAAAATCTTTCTTGAACATCTTGTCCAGCTATCAATGTGACGCCAGTAAATTGTATTATTCAAGTATCGACCAGTCGCTAAGTCAGTGCCATTCAGGTATGAATATGATGACAGACCAAAGTTTTTATTGGACTATATCGATATAGATATACAGTAGTGTGGATTGTTTTTCACTTTTTTCAGAAAATCATCATTGTACTCAATGTAAAAGCTGTGATTTTATGGGATAAGTACTGACGCCAAAAATTAGATTCATAACTTTTATTGGTTTATGAGCATTTATTTTTAAAGATCGCCACAAAAATGTACAGAAATACCTAATTTCCTCAGGTTTTTGCTGACAAACTGACTTCAAAATTTTACTATTTTAAGAATAAATCCAAATAAAATTGATATTTTTTCGTATTGGAAGGAGTAAATGAAAAATATATTCAAATTAGAATTCTAATTTTGAATCACCACAAACAAAATATGCAATTTTTTTATTGGATTTGATAAGTAAAAACTGTAAAAAATGTAAAAGATTACAAAAAGGCTACCCAATGAATAAGATTCATATTATTTATTAAATCCTAATTAATAAAAACGAAAAAGGGATAAAAGTGTATATAACACCATAATACTGCTGGGAACAAATTATGAGACAACCTGTTTTAAATTTGCATTGATTATTCAAAAGTCAAATTAATACTACTGCACTGTAAACATTACATCATAATATAGCTAAATTGTTCAGTGTAATTTCCCTTTGAAGTAAATGAAGGTATTATTTGATGGCAAAATGATTTAATAATAATGTGTTTGTGCCATGCATCTTGTCAATATACAATTTGTAAAGCTTCAGTAAATTTATAAATTTTATAAGACTTTCACTGATCACCGGAATAAAAGTTCAACGCTACGATTTTGAATCTAAACTTAATCTTTTAAATTCGTCTCCTCACAAAACGGTAATGATTTTGAAAAAAATATTCTGTGTCCTTATTTATCATGTCAAACCCCAACTTCCAAATTTTGTGCAATACCATGGTTTCAAAATCGACCTGCCCTCATATACAGTAACGTGTTAAGTGTCAGGAGATAAGTGTATCCAGATCACGTGAACACACCACCATCGGCCTACACAATGCTTTTTTGACAACTGAAGTTCATTGCTTCATGGGTTCAACACCACGTCAAAACCCTACTATCAGCGCAAAACATTTGGAACTGTGGCCCATCGGATCACGTTACATGTCGGTCAGTACTCCAGGGTGCAGTTAGTGACATCACCCCAAGTTACCTAGAGGAGCCTTACGCGATACTAGGCATTTATTTTATACGTCAGTGTACATAGAACAGCTAATTTAATAGATCAGTGTCTTTCAAATATCGATATGGCGTCAGGTTCAAATCCTTTACATATTGCTGAGTCGCTAGACCTAAGCTTTCATATCGTTTAGATATGGAAGTGGGATCAGGAAAATTTCGGAGGACTTCATTGATATATGTGTCATTCAGATGTCAAGATATCGCCTGGGCAAAGTCTTCATTGATATATGTGTCATTCAGATGTCGATATGTCACCAGACCAAAGTCTTCATTGATATATGTGTCATTCAGATATCGATATGTCGCCCGACTAAAGTCTTCATTGATATATGTGTCATTCAGATATCGATATGTCGCCCGACCAAAGTCTTCATTGATATATGTGTCATTCAGATGTCGATATGTCGCCGGACCAAAGTCTTCATTGATATATGTGTCATTCAGATATCGATATGTCGCCAGACCAAAATCTTCATTGATATGTGTCATTCAGATATCGATATGTCACCAGACGAAAGTTTTCATTGATATATGTGTCATTCAGATATCGATATGTCGCCCGACCAAAGTCTTCATTGATATGTGTCATTCAGATATCGATATGTCGCCCGACCAAAGTCTTCATTGATATATGTGTCATTCAGATGTCGCTATGTCGCCCGACCAAAGTCTTCATTGATATATGTGTCATTCAGATGTCGATATGTCGCCAGACCAAAGTCTCCATTGATATATGTATCATTCAGATATCGATGTGTCGCCCGACCAAAGTCTTCATTGATATATGTGTCATTCAGATATCGATATGTCGCCCGACCAAAGTCTTCATTGATATATGTGTCATTCAGATGTCGATATGTCGCCAGACCAAAGTCTCCATTGATATATGTGTCATTCAGATATCGATGTGTCGCCCGACCAAAGTCTTCATTGATATATGTGTCATTCAGATGTCGATATGTCGCCCGACCAAAGTCTTCATTGATATATGTGTCATTCAGATGTCGATAAGTCGCAAGACCAAAGTCTCCATTGATATATGTGTCATTCAGATATCGACGTGTCGCCTGGCCAAAGTCTTCATTGATATATGTATCATTCAGATGTCGATATTTCGCCAGGCCAAAGATTTCATTGATATATGTGCCATTCAGATATTAATGAATTGCCGAGCCAAGGATTTCATTTGTCTGTATCATTCAGATATCGATATGTCGCCTGGCCAAAGTCTTCATTGATATATGTGTCATTCAGATGTCGCTATGTCGCCCGACCAAAGTCTTCATTGATATATGTTTCATTCAGATGTCGATATGTCGCCGGACCAAAGTCTTCATTGATATATGTGTCATTCAGATATCGATATGTCGCCAGACCAAAATCTTCATTGATATATGTGTCATTCGAGATATCGATATGTCACCAGACGAAAGTTTTCATTGATATATGTGTCATTCAGATATCGATATGTCGCCCGACCAAAGTCTTCATTGATATGTGTCATTCAGATATCGATATGTCGCCCGACCAAAGTCTTCATTGATATATGTGTCATTCAGATATCGCTATGTCGCCCGACCAAAGTCTTCATTGATATATGTGTCATTCAGATGTCGCTATGTCGCCCGACCAAAGTCTTCATTGATGTATGTTTCATTCAGATATCGATATGTCGCCAGACCAAAGTCTCCATTGATATATGTGTCATTCAGATATCGATGTGTCGCCCGACCAAAGTCTTCATTGATATATGTGTCATTCAGATGTCGATATGTCGCCAGACCAAAGTCTTCATTGATATATGTCATTCAGATATCGATATCGCCCGACCAGATATCGATATGTCATTCAGATGTCGATATGTCGCCAGACCAAAGTCTTCATTGATATATGTGTCATTCAGATATCGATGTGTCGCCTGGCCAAAGTCTCCATTGATATATATATCATTCAGGTGTCGATATTTCGCCAAGCCAAAGATTTCATTGATATATATGTCATTCAGATAATGATGAGTTGCCGAGCCAAGGATTTCATTTATCTATGTCATTCAGATATCGGTATGTCGCCAGGCTAAAGTCTTTATTGATATATGTGTCATTCAGATATCGATGTGTTGCCAAGCGTAAACGTGATTAGACAGACGCGTGGCGTTTTCATGTTGTTGATGAGCGTGAAGTTGCAGAAGTAGTGAAATGAGTAATGGTTGCCTCTTCATATCGGAGCACTCAAACAACGCAAGAACCAATTGTTCATATCAAATTATCCGCTCACCCTGTGTGAGTGACAGACTGAGAAACGCCAATTGCATTTGTTCGATTGCCGAGAAAAAGACAATACAGAACACGTGATCTTGTATTTCGGGAAAAGTCAACAACTTAGCCGTCAAGCAAGTCAGGGTCGAATTCATGACCAGGTTAGAGATTAAGGTAATTCAGAACATCTTTTCGTTTTCACTCACTTTTATGAAAGTACGACATTATACAACGATAAGTTCTGCCTTATGTATGCAAATTGGGGACGCCATTTTTCTTCGCTGGCCTGTTCGCTGACAGACGAAGGTGATGAGATCAAATTCAATAAACAATGGGAGGAGATTTTGTTCATTAAGACATCGCTTTTTATGTTGAAAGCATTTAAAGTAGCATGAAATTCCAAATCAATGTGTTTTTCACTGCAAAAAGAAGCTAAAATTCCCAGACTAATTTATGGTCACCCATCGACGCAAGAAAAACAATTTTAAACCAAAATTTCGGTTCTAAAATGGATTAAAGAATATAATTTAATATTAAAAAAATCCTTTGGTCTTTCCTCTTAATAATAACATAGAGGTTTTAACGATAAAGCTCTGTTTTACTAAGTTTGGGGCATTGATAAGAAATAGTTTATCTGAGCGGCGATGGAAATAAAGTCTTAAATGTCGTGAGAGCAAAGTGAAACTGATGATGTCTTATCTGCCCCGGTTTTCAAGAGGAAACGAAAGCTAAATGATATCACAAAAGTTGTCTTTACTTACAAATCAGGCTCACCATCTTACAAGAGGATGTGTCTACTCAAGGGTTAGGAATGTATCTTCCCTTAGAGGTGTCTACCCGATTGTTCTGTCTGTCCAGGCGGCGCTCTGCTAATTGACCGTAAAAGGTTACATGACTGTGGGGTCAGTCTCCGGATATTAGGAGGAAAAATAAGATTCGAATGTCGTGTCCACAAATACAATACATTTTTTATGCAAATCGAAGAAATGATCTTCGCAGAAAAGAAAGAAGGCCAAGCTAAATATGAGGGTAACATTTATACAGTCAGATACATGTATTTATACAGTCAGATACATGTATTTACATATTTAAAAAATCAATGTTCTTTGTTGTGGCCATCAAGAGACCAATAATAGTTCGATTGTGCGAAATGATTTGTCATAAGTGAATTTGCAAAGTTTCAGTGTTTTTGTTGCAAGTAAGGAAATCAAGTGGTATGGTACGCCGATATGTGTGTGCGTGCGCGCGCGCGCGTGTGTGTGTGTGTGTGTGTGTGTGTGTGAAGTACACACTAATTAGCATTAATTGTAAAACACAATGAACAAAGAGAGGGAAGACAAGACTTACTTTCGTCATGGCATTATATGTAGAAAAACCATCGCTGACCGACGCGTTGTCATGGTAAAATGCGTCTAAGCTGTTGATCAATGCATAGTGTGGCCTGGTTTGCTGACTGTCTTTCGCTGATCAAGTCGTTGACTGCTTTTCATTGACTGCGTCGTTGGAGATTTGGTCACTGACCGTTTTTATTGCTATGGGTCGGCACCGAATCCTATCTGAGTATTGCGCGGGAATCTAGTCAGTAATCCGAGCACTGACCTGCTTCCACGTCATTTGGAGTTCAACCGCGCGGACATCGAAACCACTTATTTAATTTGGAGCCGTGTTTGTACAAAATTGTTAAAAAGTTTTTCGTATCTACTGAATTTAGTAAGATTTATTTGTAGGCGTCTCTTATTTTTTGTGCTTCACTTATTGGCCGTCAAATATAGGAGTTTATATCTTATATGACCAATATATATTAATTAGGTAAGAGGAAATAAATTTATCCCAATGGCGAATGAGTAGTGAGTTTATATATGGAAAGTGTTGATGAGATTAAAGATTACACAAATTCTAGACAGGTAAAGATTAATATTGCGGGTTTACTCTACCTGTCTTGCCAAAAGAGTATAAAAGAAAAAGGTGTAAAGGTCTCATTTTCTCCATTTCTCTTTTCCCACGGATGTTTTAGAAATAAAATGTGTGTTTAAAATGAGAAGTATTCCGTGGCGATGATACGAGAGTTTGTTTTGACAATAATAAAAAAAAGATCAGTCGCGAAATCGGCTTGTGGGCCCTCAGAGTGGAAAATTTGTACACAGTACGATTTAAGTTTGTTAGAGGATTGCGTTTGGAAGTCGTTGGTGTGTTGGCGACTGTCACCGGAGGGATCTTCTGTAATTATAATTAAAAATATAAAGTAATGTTTCGACACAAATGTGAGGACTTCTGTAATTATTGAACGCAATTAAAAGTAACTTACAAATTCCGTAGTCCCCTTGACACAAATGCATTGTTGGCTTTATCTCGTATCCAAGAATTTAATTTCTTCTTTGCTGATCCTTCCCTTAAGATGATGGTGCTGATGACTAATAGACCAATTCTTGCATTGGCAAATTCCGTAGTCATGTTGGTGGCGGACGAGTATATTTTGTCGAGCCTTTCTCTCGTCAGTATCTTCAAGTTTTGGTTCCAATGGTGATGGAACACCGCCAGTTGGTACGGTTTCAATAAACCTCAAGCCCAGTGGCTTTCTGTGTTATTTTAAATTCGTCGTTATCTTTATCTCTGACTTCATTGAATAAGACGACATGAAAATTTAATTTCTTAGGCGGTGTTTCATGATTCTGATATTTTACAGTTTGCTCTTTCAAAGTCTTTGGTCTTGGTCATGTATTTCCATTTTATGTTTAAGATTTTAGCGGACCGTGGCGGCGATGTGTGTATTGGCATTTATCCAGACGATCCAATCCAAGAAAGTTGGACTTTAATTTCCAAAGAAACAAAGAAAACAAGCAAGACCTACGTAAACAAATTTGTATTAATAACAAGTTAAAGGTTACAAGTTACATGACAATTTGGACTTTTTCTGTGTGTGTGTTATGTTGTGTTTATTGTTTTTCTGTTTCTTGAACTGAGGAAAAAAAGAGGTCGAGGCGAAGGGTCAGCCAGTCACTGGTGAAACAGCCTCCGACAAGAAATTTTCTGGTAAAACCTAATTTTTGGATGTCACGACGATGGTGACAGCCATACAAAAAGTTTTGTTTTCAGATCATTTCATCGAAGACGCGTTTGATTATTCCAAATATTACTTGTTCCAATCATTTTCTATGGTATTTTTTTTTTTGAAAATAACATCTGTTTTAGTATTTGAGGCTGGCTGTCTGCATTAAAGAACTCTTCTCAAATGTAAATCTCTCGAAATCTTTCATAGGAATATTTTGTACACACATACGTACGAAAAGTGACATTCTCAAATCGTTTCATACTTGCCATTAAGTTTTGTTCAGACAATCTTGATGTTATGATGGTGTACGTTCCAAATACTCTCTTGTTTGATAAACACAATTCGTTCACTTCTTTAGATGGCTGTAAGGAAAAGAGACAAGTCCTTATTTAAGTTTTTTTGAGCAAGAGGAATTTTGCAAGTGTATAATTTGAAGTCTTTCAAAAGGACTTTTTAGGGATGTGGGTGGGAGGATAAAGAATATCACCCCTCTTATCCCCATTATTTCAATGAGGTGATTGCTCAAAAAGCCCGATATCAAATTTAAAAGGAACAAACATTTAACAATAACATAAAAATAATATAAACATCGTCAAAATAAAGGCAAAATTTCAAAAAATAAAAATTATTCAACAAACTTTCAATAATCGAAAAAATCTTGAAGGTGTAAAACAATTCCTTCTTTTTTATTTTCTAAAGTTTCAAAATACACATTTTTTTTTCGGCGGCTCTTTTTTAAACAAATTTGTTCTTTTAGAAAATTAAGGTTTCACTTGGGGTTTGCTTCTTTTTCTGTTTCTTTTTTCGTTTGCTTCTTACTTCGTCATGAAACAGCCCAACTCAACCAAATTTCCTTCTGGCTTAACATTTACATTTTTTAACATCTGTTTTTACTTTTTCTTCAAAATTTTTATACCTTCTCAAATTTTCTATTGTCTTCTTATATAGCCTCCAAATTGGCTCTAGATGGCTGTCAACTTTTCAATTTGAGTAGGTAGGATTCCCCCTTCTGATTGCTCAAAAATGCAAAGGTGTATATATTAAACCGTCGGCCTTATATCGGCGGTTCTTTTTTCAGCCATTCTCTTTTTAGAAAATTAAAAATGTTTCACATCAAATTTATCTGGCTTTCTATTAATTTTTAAACACTTTTCTTTAAAGCAAGTATAATAAACAAACCTAGACAGAAAAATATTTTCTTTTTACAACCCTTAGGAGGATCATGAATTATTTTTTTTATTTACTACAGGTCAACTTTAGAAAGATAAGTGAAATTACCTGCGTGTGCGGGGTTGAGGTCAGACGTGGAAGGCGGAGTGTTTGCCATGGATTGAATTACAAAGCGAGCCTGCTCCGAGCACTGATTTTTGTAATCGGAAGGAGTGAGATACGCAGGTTTGTCACCTAAGACCTGCCTTCCCTCCCTTCTTATTTATTTATTTTGCAAAAGGGGCTTTATGAGAACAGAATCGCTCTACGTGCTCTCTTTTTCTCACTTTATTAATTGATCCCTGACTGAATTTTGGGTCGCGAGACTAGGCAGTGTTTCGCAACACTTACAGTGCCGGACCAGCTTCTGATCTACCCTTTGAGTCAAAAGGAATTTTCGACACAACAGAGGTTAAAAATATTTTTATATCCACTGACCTGCTCTGCACCAATTTTTATTTCTAGTGGATTTCTCAAGAGCCACATTGAAAACTTTGCACATCATTATACCGTCTTTGTAAATATTAATACAATATTTCAAACGACATGCATTCATTTTACAACAAAATAAGCTTATTTTAAAAAAAACAAAACAAAAAAAACATTACTATCTATTGTGCTGAAAACGTTTAGACCCACATTTAGAATCGTAAGTTAAATGGCGTCGTGTGTAACGAAAATCCGATTATTGGCGACGTCATCAAATTACAGATATGACCACTTTCTAAACAAGTACCGCTGCTTAAATAGTTTAGTACAAATCATACCAATGGGGGCTCCCGGTGACAATCGAACTCACTATTCAATAATAACGATCTGCAAAACGAGTTTATTAATCGATAATCCGCAAATTTTTCTTTTTTCAATTTCGCAAATAAAAATCTCGGCAACAGGTTTTCTCCATCAGATGGCAATTATTTCGAATATTTGATGAGGATTTGTACTGCACACACACACACACACACTAGTAACAAAATATTTTCTGTAAAATGACTACAAAGAACTAATATGTAATTGTAGATTTGTGACACCTACTGGGATCAATCAGACACCGGAGCCGTAGTGCAAGGTGAGTCTAAACTGATTTAGTTTTTAAGTGCTGGCTTAGCTTCGTTTGTCAGTATAACTTGCTGTTGGTAGAAAGGCGAGGTCGGAGGCAGGAATCGGGGAATCTCTCAGTCAGCTCTCTCGTAGCTCTCCCCGACTGCAAAACGCGAACTGCCCAAGGGCGCTCGCTTACATGGACTTCAACCAAAATCCGGTGCGGGGTTAGACGTAGCCTGGGGTATTCAGTGAATCCCCGATTTCCAAGAAGGGTGCCTTTGTTGTCTGGCCAAGAAAATTAATTACTTTACATTTTTGAAAAATTAATTACTTCCTATTTCTGAAGGGATCCTTCGTCCGTGAGGAGAGGTTGCAGGAAAAGTATCTTCCTAAACTCCCTCCTCCTCACATTGGTACCTCACACCAATTCCTTTCGGTGGGCGTTAGTAACTTCTCCGTCTCTCTTACTATTTTACCTCTGCCTATCACCACTGCTACCACACGACCAATGGCATCTCTGTTGTACTGGTGTGGCTAAGCTTGCTTCATTAATTAACTCTTTGACACCACTGTTTATTCAGGATTTCTTATCCTGTTCCCAGATCATGAGCAGTTTAGAAAAATCAACTGGAACTTTGTTTACGCAAATCCTTTTGCGCTCTGCCAAAATTCCTACAATTAACACATGGCCTTCTCGTCTGGCCATTTCCACGGTCACATTACCTGTTTACACAATATCTATGTACTCTCGAACGATATCTTCGTCGATTCTGGTTATTTTGTGTTTTCTTAACCAGCACTTTTAACGGGCATCATTAATCAACTGCCAGAGATCACCACATTGCCTTTTCGTGAAATTATCGTTGACGCATTTCTTCTGCTTCTTGAGAAGAATAGACTTTTTGAAAAAAAAACAAAAAACATGTTGATCGGTACATTCTTTGGGATATCTCTTTTACAGCATTTCCCGTTCAATGTTTATGGCTAATTAGTTAATTAGAAAAGCTAAATAGTGTCACAGATTAAAGAAAGTGACTATTAATCACCAACTATCAATGTCTATCAAAGCCAACGACTTCTTTTAAGCTGAAGTTCAGCTTTTATATTATCGACAATATTTCAGGACAAACACGGCACAAGAACAACATATATAAGATTCGCCAGCGGCGAATAGAAGTAGTCAATTGCTAGAAGTGAATCAAGTGAATTCCATAATGAATCTCCAACTGCAGGATATCTACCAACCGCTCCACGCGGTCAGATTTGGCACAAGGCCGAATTTAATGTGAGGTATCCGAGCCCGTAAGCTTGGCCCAAAATTCCCCGTATAAAAGACACAGAGAGTTTGACCAGCACAGCTGGGGACGAATCTCCAACTGCAAACTAACATACAGTATTTACTACTGTATTTATGTGAATGGGAACATACCCATTATCGTCCATAGGTATGCTACAACAATTTTCCAAAGGATTTTAGTGTAGCATCGTATCCGTAAAAATGATTTACCTTAGAATGTCATTTCCATTCAGAATGTTGTATCTGTGCTCTATGCGGGAAATCTAATGCAAGTGTCAGTCAATAATTAATGCCAGTTTTTAACTTTAATTACAATCAATTTAATAAAGACTACCAAAAAGAGCATCAAAATCTCAGTATTCCAAATCTAGTATTCAACATAATCCCCTTCCTTCTCAGTATACATGGCCCCATTCAAAAGTATACCTCTAAACAAGTCTATATATATTCGCCTCATAGAAGCTTCTTAGTCATGTGTGTCTTATCATCATTCAAGAACCAGTGTCTTTTGATTGCTTTTTCATGAGTCTGAGAAAGCCAAATCAGAATTGTAGAATAGACAAAACAACTTTATTCAAACAAGTAACTGTAACTGCTTGTCTGATCTTTCAGCTGATGTGAGGCGTTGCATTATCATGTTGTAAAAGCATATCATATCTTCAAATAAAGCCCAATTCAAAGAAGCCTTACCTGCTTTGAATAAACTTTGAAGTAGTCAAGAGTCTTCACTAAATTGCAGACGTTACCATAGCTTTCACAGAGTTTGTAAAAAAAAAAAAGGGAATTCTTCTTTCAGCTTCAATGAGAGTACCAGCCTGTTTGGTATTATCCTCATTCACAGAAACAGCAGACCTGCTACTGCAGAGTCTGTTACTAAGATAAACTTCTCTCTAGGATAACCATTAACTCTATTGATTATGCACTTAGTGTAGCCTTTCTATAAATATTTACTGAACATTTGTAAATATTAGCATCAATTTCCTTTCAAAAGCAGAAATCTTTTGTCAGTAAAGCCTTTTCTAATTTTAAGAGTATTCATTTTTTTTTTTTTACTTTCTATATGCATCCCAGGCCAAAATGTTTGAAAGAGTATTATGGGTAGGAAAAGAGAATGGAACTTCACAAACTCTTATAGTTAAAAAAAAAAATGAATACTCTTAAAATTAGAAAAGGCGTTACTTTTTACCAATCTCTCTCTCTCTCTCTCTCTCTATATATATATATATATATATATATATATAAACAGATTTATAATCCCCGGTTCTTCAGCATTTACTTTTAAAACCAGTGCTCGATATACAGTAGAGCATAATATTATATTATTATTTAAAAATATGTATCCATCGCAACACAAATATTAACTTTTCGGAACCAAAACCTAAACCTTAAATTAAACTTAAAATTGAAGTTTTGTTCCATTTTCAAGTGACTTTTTTTAAGCTAAATAGTATTATACAGTTTAAGTTGGAGGAGGAAGGGATTACAAAATTCTAAAAGGGGTGTTGGCTTTTTTTGGCAAATCAAGATACAAGTATAATTTAAGATGGCAAAGTAAATATAGGTAAAGGGTTAGGTGTGGGTTTTTAATTTCTGCTGATCAATACTGGCTTCCTTATATGAGAAGGTGTCATCACTGTTTTTTTTTGTTTTTTTTGTTTTGTTTTTAGGGGCATACATAAGATATACTACAATACATTGGCATTTTCTTAAAGGGGCTTCAAATATGATTATGATTTCTAACAATTTTTTATTTATTTTTGCATATATATATTTTAAATTCAGTATCACCCACTTTGAATATATATTATTCTTGTTTTTCTCCAGACCCCATGAAATGTCCATCCAATGTTATTTTTTAAAGTATTTAGTGGGAAAAAAAAAAAAATTAAAGTCTGTTTACAACTGTAAAATGCATGTAATGACTTCATAGAAATTTCTTTTGAAACAGAAAAATGGAAAGCTGTATCTTTTGCATTTCTGGCAAAATGCATTATTTGATTAATGAATTGCATAGTGATGATTTTGATAGACATTTTGAAAAAGGTCATAAGATTCCAAAGAAAATTGCTATGACAAGATTTCCTCAAAGAAATTTGAATTTTAAGACATTCTAATGTTCATATAGTAACATAATCATAGAAGCTGCACTGCATAATAAAAAGAGCCTATATGCATGTAGAGAAATACCAAATAAATTACAGACCATTGACCTCTGGAAAGCTACTCCTCACTTTTTCAGATTTTGATAAAAGGACAAAGAAAAATTAATCTTTTTGAATTTATTTAGATTAAATCTTATTCAAGGAAAGGTGCTATACAAGTGAGCAAGGAGATGTCCTAGGGAATACCATGTTTATTGTCAGTTGCTCCATTAGTCGCCTTTTGCAAAACCACATCACTATTAATTCTTAGAAACTGTACTAATGGACTACAATTATGTTCTACAGAGCCTTTCTGTATACAGTCAATCACTTGGAATTCACTTAAAGAGTAGAAAAAAACTGTAAAAATACACTAAATGGAAATATTCTTTTATAAAAAGAACACAACCTCTCTCAGCTTCTGACTGGCCAGCATTCAACTTGAATTCCCTTTTATAAAAGGGCTCCAGTGTTGTGAGACTAAAACAAAAGATCTTTATGACTTTCGTTTTTAGAACATCAGTTTTGGTATGAATTTAAAAAGATTCAATTAATAATATATACACCAGTCATCTTATAGAAAGGTTTATACTATCACATCTTGTGTATAAACAATTGCTTTACATTCTATAATTTCTGATTGTTATTCATATCAAAATGTATATTGAACCTTGGAGGAAAAAAAAAAAGAAAGAATTTTGTTTACCTATATAGAAATACCAAAAAGGAGAAAAATACCAAGGCACTGACCTTCCCATCAATAATGCAAATATTTGAAGTTGATTTTGTAACTGCAACACAAACAGTAGTCTCTAACTTTAAACAATATTCAAACAGTTGTTTATTTCGGATAAAAAGAAAGCAGACAATATTGTCAATAACTTTTATTATTACGGATTTAGTTTTCTTGTATAACAGTATTTTTCATGACCCAACATCCCTTTAATTTTCAGGGCTGAGATAAAAAGCAAAACATCTGATACCAATAGCTTGTATAACTGAGGAGAGACTGCTTCAAACCAAGACATATGGTGAGTAGGCAATAGTTAAAAGGATATTAAACTAAAAAATAAATCTAATGAAGTACTTGGTAAGATGATTTAAGCCATATTAAGCAAAATGTTTATAAAAAACTTTTATATAACATACCTTTATTTTAATTTGTTGAAAAAGATTAAAAAGCAGTGGAACATTCGTTGAGAAATTATAAGATTGTTCTTTCTTAATATATTTGTATATGTGAATATGATGTATATTTGTATATATTTATAATTTGTAATACATGGTGCTGAAAAGTTTTAGCTTGATCCACTATCTCAAATCTATATTTCTTTTGGAAAGGTTTCTAGGTCTTTTCAACCAGCACCTCAAATGACATGGGAAATTAAAGGAAAAATGAAAATGCAAAAAAATAGAGAGAAAGGTTTATTATAAGAAATTATATATAAACAGTAAATACATATTTAAAGAGATAAAAACAATAAAGCAAGACTGCAATGTTTCATTTACATTAGAAATATAAGCTGCTGAAAAGAGGAACAAAATGAAGCAGCAGATTGGCTGTCAGTGATGTTAAGGGACAACACACTCCATAAACAATAACAATAATAAAAAGAATGGGGAAGACTTCATTAAATTAAGAACTGATTTAAAATTAAAAAAAAAAAAAAAAAAAAAAAACACCCCATCTCCAAATTTTATTTTATGAAACTTGCAGGTTGAGTTGATTGGTGGTTGTGGGTAAAAAAAATGGGTTCAAGATTTCATTTAAAGTATCAAATTGGTGACTATTAGAAATTCTCTCAAAGCAAGGGTCATTTTATCAAGTGGAAAATATATAATATGGATATTTTACCTTTTTATAAAATCATAAATGATTTAAAATTATGCAGCAGATTCTATAAATATATTTTAAACCATATTCTTGCCATGGCAAATTAATAAATTGGAAAAGGTGCTACAAGCTGGAATAGATAGAATTGTGTGAAAATGTTTAAAAATCAGCAAAAAAAAAGTCTACAAAGGAAAGAAATCACTTTACTGGTTCCCATGATTTAAGACATTAAGGAGAAAAAAAAAACATTGATGCTAAAAATAGACAAGATGAAGAACTTTTTTTAACTTATCTGCAGGTAGATTGTAAGTAAGCAAAGGCAAACTTAATCTTGTGAGAAAATTTCATTTTTAATAATGAATAGATTTTGTCTATATCAAAAAATAAAATTTAATGTCTTATGATGACAACAACAAAAAAAGAAAACATGCTAGAAATTGGGATTCATGCTTTTGATATTGAAAACTAAGAAAAAATGTGAATGTTTAATAATATAAATTTTCATTGTGATTTCTTTTAATATTAAATGACATTCAAAGAAGGAAAATGTTACAAAAATAGTCCTGACCCTTCACCTGAATTTGCAACATTAGAAGAATTTATGTTGTTAATACAAATCCAATAATTTAATATTATATCAAATCAAAAACCTGTTGATAGCAACTAGTTGTAAAATATTTTAATCGAGTCAGATAGCACCACCATTTACAAGTATTCATTTTATATACTTTGGATGAAAATTATTTAAAATATGCTTTAAATATAAATTTGATTAAATATCTTATGTACAGAAAAAATTTCTAGCTTAAAAAAAATGGACAAAGAAAAAATATAGAACACTGATGACATTATGTACTTTTAAACATGTCAACATACAAATAGTCTGGAAAATATATTTAAGCTTTGAAAAAAAAAAGAAAAAAAAACAAGCACACTTTCAAATAGAGAATTATAAGATGTTTGAGTATAAATAAAAATGGCCATATAATGGGGATATTTGGAATGCTTAGCTTTTTCTATGGGAAACCACATTTTAACAGAAACTTGTTTCAACAGACTCACTATACAAAATTATTTTACCAATATAAAACTAAAATTGAGCAAGCAATTATCATCCCAAAAAGGAATTCATTTTTCTGTACAATTAACAAAGAGTTATAATAATATATTTAAAAAAAAAAATTGCCACAGGTTAAAATATTAAAAGCCTTAAATATTTAAACTTCAAAATAATATTTAACAATTTAACAATATGAAACCATATTTTTTTAATGAGAAAAAAAATAAAAAAATGAATTAAACAAATTTGAATAAAAGTGCAAACAAAAGATGTTGAGTAAAAAAAAAAAGAATTATTTTTGTTTGAATTGTTATTTATGGTCAGACCAATCCTCATTATCATATTTTGACCATTGTCCCTTCTAGCCTTCTTCAAAAACAGGAATTTTGAACCAAATCCTTAATTTAATCTATGGGATTAGACTATTCTAATTTCATTTTCCATGTCTAAGAATATTTTATCTTGGTTAATTGTCCTTTTAGTATTGTGCCAATCCTGTTTCTACTGAGTCTGAGTATATCCATACTACTTGAACTCACAATTATTATGACATCAAATTCAATAAGTAATGCTTGGTTACTGAATTTTGTGATGGTAATTAATCAAAACTAGATTATCCTTTAAACATGAACGGTGGAATGAGAACAATCTAATCCTATAGATTAAAAAAAAAAAGAAAGTTCAATTCAAAATTCCCTGAAAGTTATATGGATTGACAAACATCTGAAGAAGGCTATAGAGCATAACAGCCAAAATGTTTTCATATGAGGACATTATTTGGACTGTAAATAATGTAAGCAGTAAGAATTAAACGCTAGGTTTGCTTATCTCACTTGCACTTCATGTTATTAAAAAAAAGAAAAGAAAGGGAAAATCATGTGAATGAATTATATTTTAATAAAATCTTAAATTAGCATAAAAAAAATGCTATTATTAAAGTGAATTTTAGAAATTTAATTTTTTGTTTCTAAAATCTTTATTGACACTTAATTATTCTGATTTTATTATTCTCATCTTTTCATGTTCATTGTCACCAAAAAGCTAGAAATGACAAAATGCAAACAGGACTATAGTCACTGTGAAAATTTCTTTGTCAAGAAAATAAATACTCAATACTTTTTAATCTATATATCTAAAAACAAACATTGTGATTGTATGGATATTTATTATTAGTGCAGCCTAATCTTCCTTACTAATGAGATAATTCAGAGGCATTATCCAATGCTAATAAGCAAATATGTTGCCATAACAATGAAATGGTCTTATTTCAAAGGAGAGGATATCAGGCTGTTACTGAATTGTTTCATAATTCTTTTGTTTAATGTTATCTTTCTTTGGATATTTTAACTTTTAATGATTCAAAAAGTGGAATACTTTTTTACATGAGACAAAAATTCAATTTTATCAATAAAAATTCTATTACTCACACTGAAAATATAACCAATGTAATTGCAAAATTACTTAAATATTTTATTAATTGTTTTTAACTGTGGGTGTGTCAATTAGTTTTAAAAGGACACTCTTTTGCTCAAAGCTGTTTGTTATTTTTGTAGTATACTCAGAACAACAATACCATTTAATAGTCATTGAAAATTGATTTTTTTTTGTTTGCATGCATGTTTGCACAAGTCTTTTACAGGTATTGATTATCTTTTATGATATAAACCTTTTTTTTTCTATTATACAATCTTAAAAACGAAGAATAACAGGGATTTTGAAAAAAAATTAATGATTAACGAACATTAACAATATTTTATTGTTATAACAAATCAATTACGCTAAGATCAAGTACTGCAACAATTAATGAGGATAGTTGCCTCCCTTGTATTGAAGCCCACTTAAATATTTTAAAACATTATTTTTTAAAGCCATTCAGATATCAGTACCGACATTAACGAAATCATTTATACCACATGTATCAAAGATTTTGAAAAATTATCGCTGTTAAAATAAAAAGAAATTCCTTCGTGATTCATATGAAATCTCTCTACATACGTGGCACATATATTTCCTTGCTTGCTGCTTTACTAGAAAATGATAACTGAATATGTACATTAAAGAAGTTTATGTTTTTTCTAGCTGTTAATGTCATTTCAGGACCATTAAACTAAATTGACCTTCATATGAGCAAAGTTTAAAATATGAAGTTTAAACTACGACAAAATGAAAGGCTTATTTTTAGCAATCCTGGCAAATGTTAAACAGTAACAATACTAAATGAAAGATATAAATGAATATCCATTTTGTATTGTTAGTAAGCAATAATGTATTTTGCAAGAATTTGCACAAATAATTACAATGAGTTTTCCAGTAAATACTTTTCAGATATATATAATGAAAAGAAAAAAAGGTTTTTATTATTTTTCTGTAGCAATTTCCATTTTATCAATTTTTAGCTTTCTTTCCATTCAGTCTTGAAATAAAAACTTATCAGTAGGACAACATTCAAAGTTTTATCAAGTTTTAACATTTCAAATAACCAAGTTGACTTCAAATGAAATTAGTTCATATCTTTCTTAGTTGAATCTTTCTTCATTTGAGGTTTCTAAATCTCATATGCTAGTTTTGATGTGACAATGAGATTCCAATTTCAAGTCGTGTCCACCAAACAATACTCAAACAAAAAGATGAAGGCAACCCTAAAATCATTGGTCATCAATTATGACTTCCAACTTTTGTTTGTAGAGCTTCAGTCTTTGTCTCTTAAGGTCACATATTTGATGTGTGATTAATGCTAATGAAATCAGCTCAGCAACATAGGGTCAGAAGGTCACTTTAGCAATTTTTATACTGAACCAAAATCTTTATTAAAAAAAAAACAAATGACTATTTGAAAATGTTATGAGGAAAATGATAAACAAGTCTTAATAAAATCATACCAAGTTAAAATCTAATTTAAATAAATACTTTGCTTAAATTAATTTCCAAGACCAAATTTATTGTGAAACTGACAGTAATTCTTAGGAGCTTGTTAAGACCAGGATTTTAAACATTTTTAAAAGCAATGATCTATGTCAGACTTTATAAATACTGAGTTTTTATCTGTTATCATGATATACATATATATATATATATATATATATATATGAATATATAATATTGCCCATTGAGTATTGCTGTTACCAATGAGTAAAAAATCTGTATGTTTATTGTGTGCGTGTGTGTGTGTGTGTGTGTGTGTGTGATATACAGAGAATTTTACTTCAAATCTGTGTAAAGTATATCTTTGATGGAAAATTAATGCCATTTCCTATTGACTGTAAAATTCAACTCACAAATAGGCATGAATAACAAGCAAAACATGTTGGTTACATGAAAAGAATTTGTAAAGAAAATGAAACATACTTTACCCATGCATGCTTCAATGGATTTTTAAAATTGTTCCATAAATTAAAAATAAAAAGAATAGGTTTTATATGAGAATTTTATAAGATTTAATATTGCAAAGATATTTCATTAGCTTCCTGGATACATACAAATTACTATTTTTTATAGATGAATTGTTCTACATCATAATAAAGATGATATAAAATGGCTTGTTATAAAAAGGATTAAGCTTTATAGAGATGCAATATTGCACAGCTTTGTAAAATAATTTTAAAAATGCCTTATTTTTATTAAGATGAATGACTTGATAATTGGTAGAAAAAGTTTATCAAAAAGTTTTTTTTTTTAGAAAAAACTGTTTTGGTGTAAATTTATTAATATAATATAATGTACTATAAGTGTAAACAATGAATGACAATAAGAGATGTCCAATTAAGAATAAATAATGTGTAGATAAATGACAAACTGATAGTCATAGCAAAAGAATTATTGACAGATTCTTGAAATGAATGGCTATTGAAGTTAAGAATTTACAAATCCAATATGATGATTTTGATAGTTGAAATTTTCAACCTGAAGAAACTTTATTATCATTCTCTAAGTTAAATTTTGTCATCACCTTCACTGCATAACAAAAAAAAAAATCAGAATTTTATCTTTTAACTTATATTCAACTCAGTGTTCTACTACTAAGCTTTTATTGATTTCATTATTATTGTTTAATTGAACTTCACAAGATTTAGTAGAATCTCTTTAAATAATTTTCAAATAAGAATGGAGTGATGAGGACTTTCGAAATAATGCTGGAATAAATATTTTGTAATTGAGGAAATTTTTACAACCACCATGAAAAGATATTAAGCAAAAAATAATCTTTATAAAAATTAAATCAGATTCATTTTTTTTAGAAACAGCAGCAATAATTACAAACGATAATATTTACAATTTTCAACAATCCCATATTGACTTTTTCTTTTGAATTATGTCAGGATTCAATAGCATTTAGGAGAAATTTTCAGAAAGATGATTTTAACTGAAATAATGGAAGAGAGTTAAATTTTTTTTAATTATCAGTGTCTTATGCATTAATTAATTCTGAAGCAAATTTATCATTTATGAATAAATTTGTCAGTCTTATATTTGACATAAAAGAATTCTAGCAAAATAATAAAAATACTTAATTCCTGTAAGGAATTAAGTATGTAAGGTATATGACTGAATTTAAATGCCAGAATTAAAAATTTAAATTCTTATTTGCTAAAGTTAATGAAGCTGACACTGCAAAAATAGGTAAAAGAGAGAAAAGAAATAATGAGAGGGGAAAAATTATAAGAAAGAATGAAATTTGTTATTTATCTACCAAAATAAATAAAAAGGGAAAATGAAAACAATTTTTAACAAGAAACTGATATTACTTAAGTAATAAACTTTGATTAAAGGATCATATTAGAAATCCTAACATTCCTGATTAAACTGCATCAATATTTAACAAGAATAAATAAATTACCAAATTGAAAACTTATTTGGTGTAAATAGTTCACTTACAATAATTCAATACTGCAAATTACTTCAGCATCTGAGATGTGGTATTATGTACACTATTTACATTATTCAGACTGTTGCCCTCATCTTTGTCACCATATTTATTACGTTTTGGTCGTTGTACACTCCGGCCTTCTTCAGGTAGTTGCAATGTCGAACTGAACCCTTTATTTTGCTCACTGGGGTAAACTGTTTTAGTTCCACGTGCCAATACCTTTATCCACTGTGCCATGTGTCCTTGAGGATATCTGTGTATGAATTTTGGGGTATTATAAACCTGTCTTCAGCAACCATTTTTACCAGTGCTTATATTGCAATTTTTGCTGTTATCATTTTATGCTTTTACCAGAGCCCATATTGCAATTTTTGTTGTTATTATGGCTTTTCTCTGGCACTCCTTATTACTGGTTCCCATATCGTATTCATTTCTATGCTTGGACGGCTTAGGAGATTTTTTTGGCCTAGCATATGTGCTGATTCATGAAGTTTACGAACTTTCCAATGGTGTTCTTTGTCTATGATCTCAACCTGATCCCACAGAGGGCAGTGATCTCCCTTTTCTCTCCATATGTGGTCAGCCGTGCCTGATTTTTCCACTTCCTCTCGTGTTACAGCTTTCTGGTGTTCTTGAAGCCTTACCTTAAGGAGGTGTTGGTTAGATCCAGTGACAAGACCCAAAGAGTGTGAGTTCAATACTTGGTTAAGGCAGTGGAGAACTTTCAGAGGAAAATTAACAGGAGATAGCTGATAACTGACATCCATGAAACATGGCACGTGGAACTAGAACAGTCTACCCCAGTGAGCAAAATAAAGGGTTCAGTACAACATTCCAACTACCTGATGAAGGCCGAAGCGTACAACAGAGAAAACGTTGTAATAAATATGGCGACAAAGATGAGGATATTGTCCTCATCTTTCTCGCCATATTTATTACAATGAATAATGTAAATAGTGTGCAAATTACTTATATATACATACCAATCAAATGCTAATATAGGGTCAACATAGGCACTTTCAGTTATTAGATAACAAGAGATCAAGATTTTGCTAAACAATTATACTGCTTATAAAATATTATTTTAAAAATCATGAAATACAAATATACATAAAAAATACAGTTGATAAAATAGATAATGTTGATTTCAAGATCTCAAATGAATTGGGCAAAAACTTAAATGCAATTGATTATTTTTCTATAGGGAAGAATATTACATTTCCTATTATTGTGATGTTTTTGTTTGAAAAATGAATCAATGTTATTTCTGCTACAGAAAGACTTAGAGCTAATATTTTAATGTGTTAATATGTTAGAGAAAAAGCAACTATAGAATATATATATATATTTTTCAGGGATTTAATAATTGTGCTCTTAAAGTAAGACACTAATAAAAAGAAAAGCTTTTTCCACAGATGAAATTAGACAAAAAAAATCAAATTAGAATACAGAATTTCAAGTCTTTTTTTAACAAGTTCTGGTATGGATATGAATATACACTGCTCTTTGCCAAGCCCTTTTATAAAGATTTCCAGCTTTGACTAGAGAAAATAATTTTCAGGTGTGTGTATGTGTGTATTAGCATCATTTATCTGAGCAATCAAAATTGGAATGTTTATTTTTGGTGTAAGGAAATCTATAATTTTATGAAGAAATGGAACAGTGCTTACCATACATGATGATAGAATTATAAAGAAATTTTGTATAGTAACTTTGTAGCCAGTCTTATATCAAATTTCCTAGTTAATAAATGCTTAAGTGATTAGTACATATATTAATACAAATTGCATGAAAGCAGAAAAGGAAAAAATAAAGTCTGCTTTTTATGTATAGAGATAAAAAAAAAACCTTCAAACACTGAGTACAACTATATTTCTTTTGAAGAAAGTTCTAAGTTTGAAAAATAAAATTAAAATTATTAAAATCTGAAGAGGATAACTCTGAAAAAAAAAAAAAAAAAAAAGTTTTGGCAATTAAAAAATAGAAGAAAAAAATATCTTAACATTTTTAACAAGTTCAAAAAAAATATTGGTTAAATAAAAGGAAAATCTATCAAAAATATTCTCCAAATATAAAGCATGTCATTTTAAGGCACAAATAGCATTAGTCACATTTTCTTTTCATAGAATAATAAAACTCTTCAAGTATGATTTTAATAGAAAAAATAAATTTATCATCTATGATAATAATACAAGTTAGGAAAGAATTATTTCATTTTATTGTCATCATCTATTAACAAAGAGCAGAGAAAAATATATATTTTGATTAGATAGTGGTGTTATTTTTAAATTTCAGCATTAATGAAATCGTAATGAGTTTGTTTCATATAAATTTCTTTAAAAACAACTAAGATTTTGCAGTGTATACAAATATTTCAGTGTTTATATATATATATATATATATATATATATATATATATATTAATAAATAATCAAGAAATTATTTACAATTTTCATAAAAAAGAATTCTCTCAAGTTTGCTTCTCTTAAACAAAGTGACAAAAATTAATTCAAAAGAGAAAAGCAAGACAATCAATGCTGCTGCTGCAATGAGGTTTAGAGAAAGCATAACATTAAAAAAAAGAAAAGATTAATAATCAGCTTTTAAAACTTAAAAAAAATTTAAACAATTGGAATGTACTGGAAGATACCAAGATAATGCAGAAAAGAATGCAGCAATATAGAGAAGATATTAGAAAGAAAGTATAAACTAAATATAAGTAAAATTAAAATTGGTAATAGGAAAAAAGATAAAAGATATTCAGATGGTCAAATACTGTGAAGTAATCAAATTTTAAAACATTTGGAAGCTTTCAATATTACATCACAAAATAAAAATTTTATTTTTTTGGGATTAGACAATGTGAGATTTGAGCAGTTCAAACAAAATTTAAAAGGCTAAAAGTTAATATTTAGTGATGATTTTCAATTATTAATGAAAAACGAAATTGTCTGATATTTGTTTTCTTAGTAAAAACTATAACATCAGCTCAAATACTTGCAAACAAATTGAAACAGTGGCATCCAATATTAGAAAATAATTTAAAAATTAAAATAAAATCCCAATTCTACAGTGATAAAAATTGCAATAAATATTCTTAAAAACTTATTCTATACTAAATTTGCATTAAGAAAGTATAAAGAAAGTTATAGTAAAAAATGCAATGCTCAAAATTAGAAAACAATCCTGGTAATTTATATTGATGGATATTTATTAAAATAAAATGTAGGAATTCCCAACAAAATATGACAACATTGCAATGTAGACAAATTTTACTTATTCATCTGAAACATTGTTTCCCCAAATCATCTCAATGGTAAGCCATTGCAAAGTGAAGGATTCATTCAGTCATAGGCACTAGAATTTCTATTATTGTAAAAGAAGTTAATATATGCAAGAGCAAATTCTAAAATAAAGCTTTATGATTATATTGGTCCCTTTTAAAATACCTAAAACACCTGTGTGGACAAGTAAACTAATTCTTTGGCATTCAGGCAATTCAAAGACCATCCATGGTAGACCATTTTGACACAGCAGTAGGTTTTGTGCATAAAGTAGCTGAACTATATAGTATAAAAGTATCTTATCAGGCAGTTTATTTATATGAAGAAACAAGGACTTATGTACATTCTCTTGCCATTAAACTCCTCATCAACAAAAAGAAAAAGCTGAACAAGATTTTGCAAATGAGCACATTG
This sequence comes from Acanthosepion pharaonis, assembly GCA_903632075.3. NCBI lineage: Eukaryota > Metazoa > Mollusca > Cephalopoda > Sepiida > Sepiidae > Acanthosepion > Acanthosepion pharaonis. The sequence continues at coordinate 560,280 of CAHIKZ030001050.1, forward strand.
TCTGGGCCAATGAAAATTGGGCAAAATGAATGTGAGTTTAATTTGGTTGGCGCTGATGGCAAGCAGTGTCATAAAGATGATATAAAGGTGAGAGATTGGTTCCCAAATCTGCATCAAAATCAGTTAAATTTGAAAGTGGAAGCATATTGGCATGTTGACCCGCTTATTTGGCTAAGTAAATATTGCAGTGTTTAACAGTATTATTGAACAAAATATGTTTGTTCTTTCTCTGAGGATATCACCTACCTTCAGGCTCATTTTCACACAAAATAATTCTGTTTGTCATACTCTGCAAAAACAGTAAATAATAGTTCAAAACTAAAAATGCTGGGGAGGTACAGCATGGCCAACTCAAGATCTAGATCTCAATTCAATTAATAATCTAGAAGATCATTGTTCATAATGACATTGATTAATCTGTAGCAGAAACTGCAAAAGGAATGGGACAAAACCCACATCTGAACAAGGTGACAAAATACTGAAGTCCTGCAGTTGTGCAAAATTAAAAGCCATGGTCTGTACATGTCTTAGTATTTTGTTGATAATTTACAAACATATTTATAATTTTGTTCTCTAATTTTGGATGCTACCCTTTTATACAATAAACAGTTTCAGTTTTAAGACTTTCTTTATCATTTGTTCTCTTTTATGCAAATTTAATTTACCACAATGTAGAACAAAGTATTAATATTAAGTTCCCTTCACAATTGGAAAATTAGAAAGTTTTTTTTTTTAATTTTTAAACTCTCCTCCTCTAATATTGGATGATACTGTATAAAAAAATACTAAAAATAATATGTAATAAAGTTTTTTAAAGCATTTCTATTGGAATTTTTTAAAAATGAATAAATCTTGTTATAAATAATTTTTTAAATGCTTTCTTGCAAATTAATAAAAAAAAATTAGCAAGTTTGTTTCAGCAGTGTGTGTGTGTGTATATTATTTCCTTGCTCTCATGAAAGAATTTACTTGAAAACATATACATGTATATTCAGATTGATATTTACAAATACCTGATTGGTTTATCTTTCTCAAGCAGCTTAGACAACACTGTTAAGCAAGTCAAAGGAAAAAATGTTTGTAAAACTTAACACTAAGAGTAAAAAAATATTTGATGACATTGAGTTTTAAAACTTGTTAACATAAGTATGGTAACTTGATTTTTATCATTCATTTTTCAGCAAGTGATATTAAAAGGCATTGGAATATATTATTTTGAAGTAATTTTTCCTTTTTCGTACTAGCTTAGACTCATAGATAAAAAGCAAATAGAGTTTAGCTGATTTGTTGACACCTTATTTTACTATAATGGTTAGGAAATTTGTCTTGCAAATAATAACTAGTGAGTTCAATCTACACTGAGTGTCCCTTACCTGTAGCCTTATGCCAAAATTAATCTATGCTTATTAAATACTGAAAGCTTACATGGTCTAGAATTGTATCATAATTATCATTTTGTTTTGCTAGCTTAGCTGTTTGGCACTTGGTTACATATTTTAAGTTTAATTGCATTGATAGATTTAAAAGAAAATGTAAAATCATAAACACTCAAAATAATAGGAATATAAGAGACAATTATAAAATTTAGTTTGAATTATATAAACAATTGTGAATTCTTTTTCGTATCATAAATAGCATTATAGTCATTAAAAAGTGATATGAACAATAAGAAGTTATGCCCCTTACGCAATAAACTAAAAAAATAAATGACAAGATGACTTGTTTGATTTAAAACACTACTTTAAAATTCATTAATTATTAAGCTAAAGAACTTTTCAGATGTAATGAGCCAACTAAAATGATTATTGCTCTCAATAAGTGAAGATGAGCTTTTCTTTATTCTCATTAGTATGATTAAAATTTTGTAAGACATTCTAGTATCTGGTTTGCCGAGTCCGTCTAAAGGGAATTAAAGAAAGTAATCCTTTCATATTTGTTGTAGACCATATCTCCACTATTTAAATATTTATGTTTAAAAACATCTTGAAGAAATAGCTCAAACTATAATGTATCTATAACTATTCACTCTTAGCAAAGAAAAACATAAAAATAATCATAACATAAAATATGGACAAATTACTTAATAAAAATCATGATAGAAAATAAATCAAATTGTCATTAAACAGAATAGTGAAATCTTGCTTCACATTTAACAGTTCTAATAAAAAAAAAATTATCTGTCAAATGAACTTTAACAATGTAATATTCTTTTTATGGATAAACATTTTCTAAAACTACAATGAAACTGTTAGCAATTGTTAAGATTACTTAAAATATTCCCAATTGTTAGTAAAACTCACAGGGAACTTTAATGGGCACAAAATTAGTGGGTTTAACACAAGTCAAATTATTTGCAATGATTGAAGTTCACACTCTACAAATGATGATAACAACTAAGTTATACATGAAAGAATTTTGAATAATTTCACAAAAGCTGCACACGAATGTAACATTTTATGATTTATATTAAAACAAGTTAAATGTCTCGACACACTTCAATCATTGAACATGAATTTAGCAATTTAAAAATACCATTTAAAATAAAAATCAATCATATGGTGTTTACGTTTTACATTATGAATAAACAAATATCAACTTAAAACAAAAAATATTATTAACCTGATAAATGCAGCATGCCTAAATATGCAATAAAAATTATCTCTTATTTTATGACTTGATAATAGTCATTTTTTTTGTATTCAGTTAAGAATTTTCATTTTTCTATTTAATAAAAGCATCATGAAAAGCAACAGATCAAAATGTTTAATTTACACAAAAGAAGAGCAAACTTAGTCATGTAAATAACGTTTGCTTCTAAACTGAGCTAATGCCAACATCTATAAATGTTCTTCACCTTTGCAATTTGATTTCAATTTATGATGAAAAGAAATCATCCAGTACAATTGTAAAACTTTCATTGTATTTTGGAGTTTATGTGAAAAATTAATTTTATGAATCTATCTGTCCATATTTAGTTTGGTAATCATTCAAAATCATCTGTAAATTAACAACTTTCTCTATGGCTGCTGCCTGTGCTGACCGTTCTCTATCTAGTTGTTTTTTGAGAAACTCCATTTCTTTAACACTATCTTCATAGAGTTTCTTATACTTATCAAGTTCAGATTGCAAAGCATTCTTTTCCATATGTGCAGCTACCTTCACGTGAATCAGTTCATCTCTCAGATTGTCAATGTCATCTTCCAGTGAAGAGATAGATGCAGGGCTGAACTGGTAAGTCGCCTTTTCATAATCTTTTTCAGTTGCAGACAAGGGCAAACTTTTCCGTTCTTGTAACTTTTCAGTTTTCTCAACAGAATTCAAGAAAGACAAACCGTAGCGCTTTGTATTACCGTCCACAGAATTTTCACATGATTCAGATTGTTTCTGAAGAATCTTCTCTAATTCTGACTCACTCTTGCGTTTACTAGATGTGTGCTTTTGTGACTGGCTGTATTCTCTTGTCCGACGAAGTAAAGGCATCATCTGGGTTTTGTTGCTATTGTTTTGTTGGTCAGTTGAAGGAGCTGGATGGGAATTTGCACCATCTTCAACTAATAAGAGTTGATCTTTGTTGTTATGATCATCACTCAGATCAGCAAAAACCTCTGCAGAACTATATACGGGCTGCATTGGTGTGACTTCACATTCAGACAATGGCAAATCAAGGAGGTTTCCTTCAGGAACCTCAATAGGCTCACGACTTACTGAAAATATAACATCACAATGTTTGATCAGGATTAATGCTAACTTCTGATTAAGTTCAGCAGTGGCTCGAAAAAGTTCAGGGTTATCATCAGCATGTCGAATAATATTTGGACCAAAAACCATTGCAAGATTTGGAAGTGTCATTTTGTTGATGTGTGATTTTTCACTCACTTTATACAAATGCTTGCATAGAAATTGTAAAATAAAGTAATTATCATCTTCAAGATGGTTTACTGCATCCACAAAACGTGGAATGTAGTCTTCATCAACATGCTCCTGACTATCAACAGCATCTAGAGCAATCCCCATGAAACGTTGGAAGTGGCTACTGGGTATAATGGAATCCGGAAGCTCTCGCAGATAAAGTTTTAATAAAGAAGCTACTGTATGAATGTCTGCTTGTGTATCTTCAAACTTTACTCGATCACCTGTGTCAAAACTTTCTTGTAGCTCTTTAATTAACACAAGTCTGCCAGGTAAACTAAAAGACAAAAGCAAAACAAAAAAACTTATAAATTGAGAAAAATGAAAGTTATTAGCATGAAGCTTTTTCTTTATGAATTTGAAAAAATTACAAAAGATAAAAAAGAAAATAAAAGAAAGACAATAAAAGCTTTAAAAATAACTTCCTGAAAAGTGAAAGGCAAGTGAAACCCCCCCAAAAAAAACCCAAAAAACTTTATACATAGATCTTTATTTTTAGTACTTCAAATGTTATTTTTAGTGCATACCCATATTTCAGTAGATGCTCCGTTTATTGTAAACTAATTATTTCATCAACTGGCCTGTGTACTCAAGAAAACTTAATAAACAAAATGTGAGCTGTTTTCTCAACTACACAGACTCGTAGATTAAATAAATATTATTTAAAATAAACAAAGTGTCTACTCAAATATGGGTATCCACTAAAAATAACATTGGAGGTCATAAAAATATCAGATTAAAAAATAAAATCCATTATTTCTTTAGAAATGACATATTGTAACTATTTTTTTAATTACATACTGCTACCAATTTATGCATAGCATTGAAAACATTGGAAAAAGTTAAGTAAGTAGATGAAAAAGTTACCAGCATTTTAAGAGCAAAAATCTTTTATTCCTAGAAATATAGAGCAGCATGACCTTACATATGACCTTAGACCATTTTTCAATTAAATTCTGTATTTCATCATGAAAGACACTTCTGCTTCTGATACTGAATTTATTGGAAGTGCTGACCCTGGAGCAAAACAAGAAATAACCAAGCAGAGGCCTAAAGAATATTGTATATGTCTGCTTGCTGTATTTGCAATTTGATGATGGACATTGAAATGCAGCAAAAATTTGTTTGAAAAATTTGCATATACCATAAAATGGTATGTCTATTCTTTCATTTTTCAATACATGTCTCTTCAGGACATAAACAATTGTAGCTCTGCAGACATTTTTTTCTTTATCTGTGAATCCCCATGACGTTTTGGGAAAGATATTGGTTTCCAGTTGCTTTCTCCAGAGTTTTGAATCCAAATCCAGAATAATCATTATCCTAGACTGGCTGCTATCCAAAATTAGAAAATTCAGTCAACTCTACTATTCCATCCATAGCCAGTGGGAGAAGAAGTGGAGTCATGTCAAGGACATTAGTGGAAAAGCGAATGTAACAGGTGAGACCTGAATTTGGACTCTGCTCACCAATTCCATTACCCAACCGATAACCATTATGCTAACTGCACAGTTTTCAAAATATACTATTAAAGAAATGTCAACAGGGCTTATTTTCCCTTTACTACCAAGCTGTGATCTAAATACTAAAGTGTTTATCATTTTCAATTATAATTATAAAATTCATCAAAAAAAAAAAATTTTTTTTGACCATATTGAAAAATATTTTAAGTACTTTTTAAGGTTTTAAGTAAAAACACAAATTTTCAATTTTATATATTAGACATAGAAGTCTGTCCTGTTTTCTCTTCATAAAACCCATTTTTCATTTAATCATCTTATCCAAAATTGATTTCTCTTGACGTAAATGCTCTTTAAATGTTGACCAAATTCTTTATATAAATTCATGTAAAACCCATTTTTCTAGCTTTTGATTTTTTTTCTTAAAGTCTCTAAATGATGGACTACATTTGACTGTCTGCATATGTTTGTGTCATACAAGCTTCTTTCAGAAGTTTTCAGGTATTCCACTGTATTTATTGCCCTTAAGCTTAAAATCTTTTATTAAACTTTGAACACCATTCCCAACCAATGCAACCTAAAAACTATTGAATAATTAGTTATTATTAGTTTAGTAATACATTGCCAAGCAGCTTACATTGCACTCTGCACCCATATTAAATCATAACATAGGGAAATCATCTCTTTTCCACACACAAGTGGATGCACACACAAGCAGTAAATAAGTAAACTTCACAGACAGTTCTAAAATTTTCTTAACATTAATTGAGAAGACAGGATTGGAAACCTTTACATCAACCTCATATCATAAGAACATGATATTAATATATTTTAAAAACTTTAACTTACCGGTATAAGCCTTCATACTCCAAGCCCTTATTTTCTATGAACTCAACACATTCTTGAACAATGTAGGGAATCTTTTTGCCACTTTTATGTTCAAATTCCATTGTTTCTTTTAAAGATTGACCAAAAATAGCTTAAAAGAGAAAGAAAAAAATATAATGCAAGACATTTATTTCACATCAATTAATTTTAAGTAATAAATATAAAGAGTGCATATATTATAGCAAAATGTTTGGAAGTCAAGGAGGAAAAATCTTTGATGAAATGATGATTGAACTATTTATCAGCATTGGACTTTGGATGTTTTACTCCAAGTTTCTTTATTCACTGCAAAACCATCTGATTCATTTTCTATCTCTTTTTGGCAAAGTACTAGATGCTCTAATCAACTCTGAATTGGTTCTTTCAGACAAACAATATGGCTTTTGCTTCTCTAGGTCAAGTGCTGATGTGTTAACAGTTATTGCTGAAAAAGTGTGTCAAACTTTAGATAAGAATGAAGCTGCCTTAGATATCTCAAAAGTGTTTGACAGAATGTTGCATATTGGTCTTCTTCACAAATTGAAGAGTTATGGTGTTTCTGGTCAAATCTTTGACTTGATTCATTCTTATTAAATGAATGTTGTCTTGAATATCCACTCTTCTAGATCATTTTACTTTAATGTAGACGTCCCCCATGGCTCTATCTTTGGACCTACTTTGTCTTATCTCAGTTACAATCATTTTTCCACTGCCAAAACATAGCTTCCCTGTGCCTTTTCTATAAATACTTTTATGGCAATTGTTCTGATGAGCTTTTGTCTATGGTAACTTGAATTTACAAACTTAACTTCAGTACTAGATTGGCAGCTAGGTTTCATCATTTTACTGTTGAAATTGCTAAGTGTAAGTTCTACTGTGACACTGGTAAAGGAAAAGGGTTAATTTAAAATATGAACTAGAACAGACGGAGAGGGTTAAAAGTATGGAATAACTTTTAAACTGAAAGGAATGAAATGGTTTCCTATTGAAAATCTAGCTTGAAGAAAAGACAGACCTGAAAAGAATGACTTTATTGGTTTTGGGAAAGAGGCCATGTGGAAGGCTTCAACCCACAAAGTCTGAGAACGAATAATGAAAGTACATTCAAGGTCCATTGAGAATTTTGGCAATGGAAGCAGAAATTGATTATGTTCACTTAATTAAAGTAGAAGTTATGAAAACATGTCTCATGATGACCAGACGGAAGAAGGAGTAATTTTGTGTTATAATATTTGGTAATTTTGAAGACAAAGGCAGAATCGAGAAATTGCCTGTTAAAGAGTAAAAATAGCTTTGCTGATTTTGGAAATGTAAACAAATCGAAAAATAGGATCCTTTGCTCAAAGAAATTGAAATACAAAACAGACATTTAAGAGTCACAAGTACAATTAAGTAGAAAGATATGAAGAAAAGTTGTGCTAATAGTGGGTCGGTGGAATAGGTGGTAAATATCTGCTTAAGTAAACAGTACTGGGAACTGAGAAAATTTGTTGTAGAAAATAAGGACAATTACAATTAATGATTAAAAGTAAGAACCTCCTTTTCGACCATTCAGTTTAATAATCAGATTTGCCAAAGAGGCAGGCTTAGATGAAATACTAAGAGAGGAGGAGGAGGAAGAATAAAAATTACATCCATGTATTTGGAAGTAATGGTGCAAGACATAAACAAGAGAAGGAATAAGTTATAAGGGTGGGGCAATACTGCAACCATCACCAGTAGAGTGTTCTCCCAAATTTGGAAAGATAATTAATATTGCTAACCAGACAACAAAGAACTCTTGTTCAAACCAATTCAGAAACCTGGGGAGTCACCAGAACCCCCAAATACTGACAACTCTACTCCAGTCTTGGGTTGAAGCCAATATGAGCAGGGCACTTAGACGACCCAGAGTGAGACAAGAGACAAGCAGTGAAGAGCAGATGAAGATGCTACTGAAATCCATGTGACTTGCTGCCAAGAGAACCCCCAACTTTAAGTTCTGTTCCAAGAATTAGCACCAATAGGCAAAGTGTCACTAATGATATTTTAGTGGGAAGGGTAAATGCTGTTATACAAAGAACAATATAAACCAAATGGAAAACTGACCCAAAGAATATTTCATTTTTATTTTGTCTATGAGAACATTTTTTTTTCCTTCATAACAGCTTCGCCGTGGTTCGAACCAGCACTACGATTACTGACTATACTTGATCTCCACTGCTCTGTGATTAAGAAACACAACATGGGCAAGGAAAAGTGTGGACTGGGGCAGCAACAGTATTGATCATCATGGGATTGACCCTGCAATCAACTCATCCTATAACCCTGAGGACTAAATCATCTTCTGGTATAGGTAGCATGTGGCAAAGGTCATATCATCTGGTCACTACTGACCAGGTTTGACCCAGGATCAACAGGGGCATGCATGTTATACTATGTGAAAGATTTCTTCTCTGATACTTCTTGTTTTCTTGTCAACTATGATCTTCAGAAATTTAAATGTAATGTTAATCATTATCTTTTGTCTCCTTGCATCCTAGTCTTTTAACATTCTAAAATTTTCTCAGTTTCTTTCACTCTCTGTAGCTCTTTGTATCTTAGTGGCTTTATCACCTTTCTATGGGGGAAAAGATTTAAAAAAGATTTTTTTAAAAAATGTAAAGTAATGTATGAACAGTTGTTTTTGATTTGAGTGGAGTCACATCATATCAGGTTCATTCAAAGTTAAAACTGAAAAAACTTCCTTTTTTTTGTTTACCTCCTCCAAGTGATTTGTACATAACTCGACGGATGGCTCGAATCCAATCCTGCCTGTCTGCATCAGTATCACAACAAAACAGTATCGTTTCATGGCTTGGAACTCCATTTTTTGTTTTTTCTGATTTAAAATATTAAAAATAAAATAACCTGTTAAGAATATATTCTCAAGGCAAATTTCATTATATTACCATAAATAGATTAACATCAAACACTTGAAACATTAATGAAAACTGAATTCTATTAGACATATTTGATAGAGTTTTATAAATAGTCTCAGTGGTATGAAGTGACCATTAACCACTGATAGATTAATGACTATAATGTAAGGAAAGGAACATTATATGTTGATATCATTAAAGAAATCAGAAATATTATTTTTATTATAATCCATTAAATGAAGCAAAATAACTGATAAATGATATTTCTATATGGTAATGAAAGTTTATAGAAAAAGTAATTTATTTCATTTCTAAAAATGTTCTACATTCAAAACTGAAATGAAATTTTAACTGTCTTGTAATTTACAACTGTCTTTAAACACTACATTATAATTAGCAAAATTTTCAAACTGTTACAATCATTTTTACTGTTAATAAGTTTATCTTATAACTACTTTATTGAATCTTGATTGAAAATATTCTAAACTCAGTATGTTTTTTATCAATTCAAAAAAATGTAAAATCATATCTCTTTATATTAACAATTTGAAATTAAGAATTTAGGTGCAATCTCTTGTAAACTACACAAGTAATATAAAAATAAATGAAAATACACATTTTTGAAAATAGCAATTCATATTAAAAGGATAAAAATACAAACTGATTATGATCTATTTTCTACAGTATATCTGTAAACATACACATTAGACAAACAGCTATAAAGTAAATGCAATCATCATCTAATTTGAAGAGAAAAGTTACCTGGTAAAATTTCAAAGAGGTATTTGTCAGGATTGTCTGGGGAGAAAGAATGGGCAACAACTCTGTTTCCTGGCAAAACAATAGATCCCAGGGATTTAAGATCACCTTCACGGTTAAAATAAAACAGACAGGCACCATTGAGCACAACCCATCGTCGCTGCCAGGCTTTGACTCGAGCTCTCTGCTTTTTTAACCAGCCTTTCTTTATAATTGGAATATAACTAACATCCATGTTTGTCTGAAAAACTAAGAAAAAATTGTTTATCAGAGAAAGAGAATAAGTTAATCATTAGAATAACTGAAAGGAACAGGTCTTTGATTCATCTTTTGCTAATTCATGGATTACCTAGTGACAGGCAGAAAATAAAAATTTATTTTGTTGCTCATTACCATTATTAATGATTTGTTAATGAACACTAAGTTGAGAATTTTTTTTTCATTTTTGTTGATTTTTTTTTTTTTCTACAGCTTCCACTATTCCTAAGTATTGGGTTATTTTTTTGCATTTCTTCAAAAATTTTAATTTTTTTTATCAAAAGTAAGACACCTCAATGTTTAAAGTTTCTTGACTGGTTAAAAATTAAAATAGTTTTATTATTTTCATAGCCATAGAGTTTGTTTTTAACAAAATAATTTTATAGCCTAGTTAATAAAAGAAGATAGACCACAAGAATATTTAGGCTTCAATTAAAATAATATTCTCAATAAATTACTAATTATGTAAATTCAAGATTCTTTTTCTATGATTCAAGTGATTATAATGAAGGTTTATCCTGACAGGAAAACAGTAAATCTCAAGATGTTTACCTATTATTCAGATACATTTGGTATCATCAGCATAATCAGCAGCAGCAGTATATAGAAATGTCTCCATATTAATGATTAAGGTGAAACAATAATAGTTGTTAAAAAAAAAATATGTAGACAAGGTCAGTAAAGTAGCTTTTATCATACATGATTAAGTAAAAATTTAAAAAAAAAAAAAATAATAATTGCAAAGATTTACAAAATATTTGTAAACTTGTTATTCTTATTTATAATAGTTCATGTGCCCGCAGAATCAGTTTTATTAATCAAGTACTAATTATACCTTTAATAACTATTTGAAAATGTACATAAAATGATTAAACATTATACATGTGTAACATTTAAAAATTCCATTCTCAAATATGAGTAGATTCTTTAGCCATATAACTTCATTGGCAACCATTACACTACAGATGAGTATGATCAAATGTTATCTTTGTTACAACAAATAATCTTGTTTTGAATTCTGGGTAAATTAACATTTTTTTCAATTTAATACAAAAGATCTCTCAGTCTTTTAATGCTCTACTAGGTTCACATGTGAAATATTCCTAATGTCAAAAATAATAAAAAGCACAATATGAAACCATGTTATATAAAATATATTTAAAGAAAATGGATAGAATTTAAAACTTTCTGATATCAGATTCTACCATGAATAACAAAATACATCTGTACAGCTTTAGACATCTGGAAATCAATGTAAGGGAGTTTTTGAAATAAGTTTGTGATAAAAAAAAAGATATATATATATATATATATATATATATATATATATATATATAATATATAATATATTTATAAATAATGATCAAATTTGTATATCAAAAGGAATGGAGAGAGGAAAGTGAAAGCTAAATAAGCAATGAAGCAAAAAAAATAGTAAAAAGATTAAAGAACAGGAAGAACAACAATTTTAAAACCTTTCTTCAAAGCAGAAAACCCATAAATATAAAAGCATCAAAATTTAAATTTATTTATAAAAATCACCAATCATTTTTAGCATTTTACAGATTCATTCAAGAGAAACAATAGGTGTGATAAAAAGAAAATGCTTAGTTATCTCCCTTTTAAATGATGTCAATTGCTTTATTGATTTATCATACATTCGAAAAATTTACATTTTTTTTATATCTCAAAAAGGAAATTATTGACCTCTAAATTCCCAAATGTAATCTTTTTCATCAAACCAGCATAATTTTTACCTGAAAGCACAAAGAAGTTCATTTGGAATACAGATTGAGAATTTTTTCTTTTCTGTATATATATATATATATATATATATATATTAGAGAGAAAGAGAGCAATACCAGCTTATCCTGCACAAATGGATTTTTTTGTCAAAATCCAGACTTTTATTCAAGACAATAATTACATGAAAGAAGTGTAGCTATTATCTAATAAAGCTCTACACTACACGGATTTTAAGAGAATATTTAGCAACTATGAATGAGAAATAAGATTCTATCATCAACTAGTTCTCTGCAGTTGTTTTCATAGTACAAATGTAGCTCTATAAAACGTCTTCCATAAAACGCACAATTGAAAAACGTTTAAAAGAAATCTTTTGTTCCTTACCTAAACTCAAAATTGTGCTCATGAAATAAGATTCCTACAGTGGCTTTCTTTATCAGTAACACAGTTGTTATTAAACTTATTTTAAAATAATGGATTATTTCCAGATTTAATTGCATGATGCATTTTCATCTAAATTCAATGTCATCACAATAAAATAGAATCTACCCTGTCTAACCCTAACCCCCCCCATAAGAAAAAAAAAAAAACATAAAAAAAATAGAAATAAAACAGTATATGCAATTTTTGATTTCCTATGTGAAAAAAAAAAACAAGTGGCATTAAAACAACAACTACAGAAAGATTAAAAACAAACAAACAAACAAAAAAAAAGAAACAAGAATCTAGATAAAGCCTGTTAAATACATTTATGTGATATGTTTTCAACAAATCCTCCATAAACAAATGGTTAACTACTCTTGTACATTATAGAACAAGCATCCATCCCCACATATCTAACTTGCAGAGGTGTGGGGGTGGGGCAGTCTGGACAATTATCACATGGAGATGTAAGGCATCAATAGTATACATGTTGTATTAAGTTGACCACCTGATTTTAATGAGAATAATGCATAATCATATATTTACGCTTATAATTGCTTATAGAATTGAAAGCAGAATTTTAGTTATGACAGACTGTTTGTGTTTTGTATAAATCTTGTGCCAGTATAAAATGGCAAGAAGCCATTTCTCCACCAATCAATTTTCTGCTTAAAATAATTTGAGGCCCAAAAACGTTTTACTCTAAATGATGAGCAACATTTTAGTTAAATTTAACAAAATTTCTTTGTCTCTTACTTTCCATTACAAGCAAACTTTGATTTCATTAGGTCATTAAATGAAATACATAATTTGGGATTAATTAAACTCTGAACATGTAGCATTTGATGCTATGGTATAGTTTTAATATAATATTTTTATGCAACTACTGTAGTGGCTGTTTTATTCTTTAAGTTTTCCCTATAAAATTGGTTGCAAAAAATTCATTGCTCTATGATTTAGACTTGGATTTAATCTGGCCATTGAAATGTCAACTTCAGTTTAGAAACTGCCATTGGTCAAATGATATTGTGAAGAAAATATTTTGTGATTAGGTCGTAATATTTAGAGAAGTTTTAAACCTGCAGTAGTAGATAATTTAATGCCAGATATAAAATGTTTATCATGATAACTGGAAACTTGCTCTGAGGTTTTATCTACTAATTCATAATTTGATGACTATTATTGGCTACCTACTTGTTTTATCAAATTCATCCAGAACAATAGTAATATAAATGATGAATTATAGATAAAATTTAATATGTATGCCAAGATCAATCAACCAATAAGCTTGTTTTTATACACTAGATATTTTTGGAATGTTCTGACTATCATATTCAAATGGTCATTATTTATTAATTTCACTTTGTGTCCTTGGAGAGAGACTTGGCAGAAAAGAGAGAAAAAACAATTTAAAAGAAAATATTTTCAAATCATAACAACAATATTTCACAGGAAAGGAATAATTTGTTCAATGTCTATTGTCTATTTTTCTGAATAAACATTATTTAAACATATTCTGTAGTTAACTTTCAAACCTCATTTGTTCAATTTTATTAAGCAGTCAGTAATTTGGTCATGTTGTCTAATGAAAATTTAGTACTTTCATTAGAATTGGTTGTTGCATTTGACCATTGGGTAATTTTATTGGTTCTAAGTTCAATAAGATCTGACAGGTCAAATGAACTTGAGTTATCAATAATGTTACAATAACATTTCAATCACTCTATTCTACAGCTTTCTAATCTATAAGAAAAGAGGCGTGTGAGTTGTCTCTATTTACAAAACCACAAACAAATCTTAGAAGGTTAATAATAATAATTATTATTATAAACAATATATCCAGACATAAGTTTGAAAAATGTATGGCATTGTTTGATAATTTATGAATTCATTATATTAAAAATTGATGTTATTTCATAACACTAAGGCACATGTTTCCTAAGAGGAATAAAGTGAGTAATTTGAAATCAAATTACCTTGTCTTTATACCTGAGCCACAGCTATCCAACAGTCCTTTGTCCACTGTTAAGCTGGCTATATATGAGGACCTTAGGTATTCTGATGTCACTCATCTTTGCAACATGACCAGGCCAGCAAAGTTGTGACTGCATTAGGAAAGCCTCAATTCCACCAATGTTGCATTTTGAGAAAAGATCAATATATATATATATACTTTTTGAATAAATTATATATAACATAAACATGTTATAACATCACTACAAAAATAGCCATTTTATTTCAACACTGGTGTCTTCTCAAGTGATGGTGTTGAATGTAGAATAAAGAGTTTTAAAAGGTTCAAATCAACCAAACACCCCTCAATAGGGGAAATGCTGTTACATAAGCTACAATGACAAATCAAAATAAAAGTATATGATAATTCAAAAAACTTAACAATGAACCTTGATTATAATTATTAATGCCTTAATGTTAATGTTAGACTAAAATAGAAATCATTGATTAATTTTAAATTTTACTATAAAATTAAAAACAAAAATTACCAATTTTAAATTTAACCAGTATAAAGTTTAAAATATTATAAAATTATTTAAAGAAGAAACTGAGGAGAATATACATATATTTTATTATTTATTCTGTTTTAATCGAAAAGCCATATTTTCAGTTAGAGCAAATGTTAATCTAAGTCTAGGGAGATTCAAACATTGTAACAACTTAGATACATTTGAAGGAACCTGAAACCAGATGATGTAGGCAGGAGAAGAAATTTTACAAATGACAATACATACACAATCATATTATAAATATACAAACATGTAGACATATTTATTTTATATACATATAAACACGCAAAAACACAGATGAAACAGGAAATAGATGCCCATGACAAAAAAAAAAAAAGGGAATATAATATCACACACATATACATACAATGAAAAGCATTATTTACATTATTTGGACTATTGTCCTCATCTTTGTTGCCATATATATCATGTTTCAGCTGTTGTACACTCCGGCCTCCTTCAGGTGGTTGGAAAGTCAAACTGAACCCTTTATTTCGCTCACTGGGGTAGACTGTTCTAGTTCCACGTGCCATGTCAGTTATTACTTATCTCCTGTTAATTCCTCTCTCCAAGTTCTCCATCGCCTTAACCAGGTCTTTAACTTGCACTCTTTTGGGTCCTGTCACTGGATCTAACACCTTTAACCACTGTGCCATGTGTCCTTGAGGATAATACCTGGTTAACATGGCTTGTGGAACTAGAACAGTCTACCCCAGTGAGCGAAATAAAAGGTTCAATTTGACATTCCAACCACCTGAAGAAGGCTGGAGTGTACAATGGCCAAAATGTTGTAATAAATATGGCGATAAAGAGGATGACAATAGTCCGAATAATGTAAATAGTGTACATAATACCTCATCTCAGAAATATAGACAGATACTGAATGAAAAGCATATACAAGCAATCATACAGACATACATTAATAAAGACATAGGCATATACATAGACAATCCCACAAAGATTCAAGTCTAAAAGCATGAATAAATGAAAGCAAACCAACTATTACTTACATGGGTAAAGATATATAGAAAAAAGAGGGTTTAATAGATAAAAATTAAAAGGGGTAGAATTGGAAAACAAAGCAAAGAAAAAAAAAGACATTTAAACACAAATATACATAATACAAATATACACAATATATGCATACACACAAAAAAAAAAAAAAAAAAAAAAACAGCCAAATTCAAATGTCCAGGCAAAATGCAATACAGAAAATAAAACCAGCATATATAACATATATATAAGAAAACATATTAACATACAAATATATAGATATACCCCTATATATTATACTCATATACACATGAGTACACAAGAATACAGACACAAACATATAAATATATATAAATAAATGCACAAATACATGCATACATACAAATATATATATATATATATATATATATATATATATATATATATATATGTGAAAAGTGTATATAAATATAAATAAATATATATATGTATAATTATTTATATATTATATCTGTACTTATTAGAAAGCACTCAATATCAGAGATAGAGCTAACATATTTGGTTGGATAGATGTGAGTTTGTGACCCTGGGTTTCACGCTTTAGCGATCGTCAGACAAACCCTATATATATATATATATATATATATATATATATATATACACACACACACACACAGATAGAAACAAATACAACCTACATGGCTACATATAAAAAAAACACACAAAAATACACCAATACACATGCACAGATACAAACATCTAAGTGCATACACCATATACAAAGTAGAAACATACAGACTAATTAAAAAAAATACTAACAATTTTATCAAAATGACTATAAAGAATTCAGAGCCCATTTTGTTAATGTGTAACAAAACAAAACTGTTAATTATTAAGTGTCCACAAGCAATTCTAAAATCGCTAGAGTAGATTATAAAAGAAAGTAGATTATAGGTAGCAGATAATCCATTTAAAAACACAAAAATATACACATAGACATATACACATAAATATATACACACAAACACATATACATGTGCATAAATATATAAACAAGCATATACATTACATCCATAAATACACACGCACACACACATATATAATATATACATAAATATATAAATACATGTACAAATACAAATATATTCATATATACATACATACCTGCAAATACACACACATATATATAAATACATATACACACATCTTTACATAAAAATACATGCACACACAACAATATGTTGTATATGTACATGAATACAAATAAATAGGAGGATTAGCAGATAATATAATAACATACTAAACTTACAATAACGTTGCATTATTGTCAAAAATATTACTACCCCTATAGTAAGTTAAATTTTGAGCTATGTTTACAGTTAACAGTGAGTTCATTCCCCTGATTTAAGAGATGGATCTTGTCTTTAAATCTAATGATTTCGAATTTTTCATTAAGACAAGGGGCATATAGAGAATTATATGCTCAAGCTCTCTTAATTAATTTCCATTTAACAGGAGGTGTTTTGTTTTTCACCTTTAAACTCCAAAAATACTTGGGCAACGAAGTCTTGTATTCATGATTACTAATGTTGAAAGATTACACATGTCCACGCCAGCACTCTTTGAATGTATTCATAGTACTTCCAATGTAAAATTTTTTTAATATTGGGGTTTTCAAGTGTATTAATAGTATTAAGGTAAACTAGGGAACTAATTAAACAATTATTCTGTAATGGGCAATTACTAGGATTCCTACAATTGATGTCAATCATTATCCGTGATGGAGACATTAGTAAATAAATTTTGTACGTCCAAAGATGCTATTATTTGGTTGTTTGGTTTTACAGCATGAAGAATTTGTATAAATTCATTTGTGGAGTTATTTACTTGGGAGGTAGGGAGTAATTAATTTATTAAGGGTTTTTGAAAGGTAATATACTGTTGGAGGTATTTGTGAAATGATAGGTCAGAGGGGATGAGCTTCTTTATGGATTTTTACATTTCCATAAAGGTAGCCAAGTAAATAGTCACCTATAATCTTTTGAAGTTTATAGGATACTGTGTAAGTATTGTTAGCAGTAATAAGTTTATTGATATGGTTTTTAAGTTGGGAGGTGTGTTTTTGGTTAACTTTTAAAATTTATTATGATCGACCAAATTTTGAATGGTACTCATGTTTGTTTAAAATAAAAAAAAGTATTAGTCTTATCAGCTCATCAGATAGCAATACTACTGTTATTTTTAGTTGTGTGGCTGCTTTTATTAAAGAAGTGTTTATAATTCCATTCGGATTTTTATGATAATGGTTTTTAATAGATTCGACTTTAAATAATTCTTTTAAACCTACCTGTGTAGTAATATGGTTGTCTTGTTCCAATAGAAGTATTTGTTAGTATAAAGCTTCAATTTGTGTTTGTTTAAACATTAAATTAGGTTTCTGTGTGACATGAAAATCTGATCCAAGATTAAGGAATTCTATTTCATTTGGAACGAGTTAGTAATGAAGTTGTAGTTGATGTTTGGTAAAAGTATTTTTCCTTTATATAATTTGTTTAGCTTTTTTTGAATGATTTGTTTATGGGATTCATTTTCTTTTTGTGTTGTATATTAGACAGATATTAGTTGATAACACAATAATACTCACAAATGCTCTCAGTAAAAAGAACCTTCAAATACTGAAGGCCCTCTACATTAAAATGAAGCAACCCATACTCAACAAAATTACATTTCAAACTAGTCACAACATATTATATTGCATCTAGACATGGTTCTGTTGCAATACTTCAGTCTATCGCATGGTATGATGTTATAGAACCACATCTTGAACTTATGATCTGTGTCTGCTACTTTGTTACTGTTATTGTCACATAGCAATTTTCTATGTCAAAATAACAAAATATCATCTTTGACAGTGGATATCTTTGTTTCATGTCTGTATAACCATTTTGAGAATGGCTCATGTGAGCTGAAAGCTTAGGACCAACTTTAATAAAAAAAATATCCAAATGTTGGACAATTTTTGTCTTTATTTTCACCAGAAATTAAAGCAAACATTTGAACATTAGAACAGCACATGATCAGACATAAGACATTCATTTGTCTGTTATATTTAACAATAATCTTATATGAAGGTTAATTCTAACCCAGTATATGTACAGCTTAATTTCAATCACCCCCTACTTCTGTTATTAAGCATATACCTTCCTCCAGTGAATTTAGAATCAGTACTAACTCTTCTAGCAAAGAGGTTTTTAATAAATATAGTTAATTTTATAATTCTGCTCTACAAAGGTACCACTACTGAATATAGAAATCCTATTAATTATGACCACAATAAGAAGATCCAGGAAGATCATTTGATTTACTCCTCCATTCAACCTCTGTGGATGTGTGAACTGGGGCCAAATATAGATCAGATATGGATTGGAGTCTGACAGAATGATAGGATAATGAACAAATAGGAAGTGTTTATAAATTTAACATTTCACTTTTATTAAAGTTTCATCAGAAAATGAAATAAGGAGGATAAAAGAAAATTGTTTTTTTTTTCATTTTTGTGTTATTTTTCATTGGTTAATGAAAAACTTATGTCCATCCATCTTGTCAATAAACACTGCTTGACAAGACAGAAGCATGCGAAATCTGCTTAAAAACAAACACAAAAATAAAAATACAAGAATTTTCTTTTCTCCTTATTTCATTTTCTGATAAAGGTTTAATAAATGCAGAACATTTTAAATTTATAAATGTTTCATATTTGTTATTTATCCTATATATATATATATATATATATATATATATATATATATATATATAAGAAATGGACAAAGTCCGACAATTTATTTATTAAAGACATTTTTTATGTTTAACGTTCTTTTTTATAGATACAAGTATTTAACCGCCTATGAAAAAATTAATCGACATTTAAATAACATAAATGTTATTTAATACTGTTTATTATAAACAGAGCATTTACTTAAATACTTGTATCTATAAAAAGAACGTTAAACATAAAAAATGTCTTTTATATATATATATATATATATATATATATATATATATATATTTTACATGGTTTTCATAAGTTATGAATTTTACTAGTTAAACATTTTTAAATCATTAAAAAAGTTAAAAGGTATATATATATATATATATATATATATATATATATATATATATATATATATATATATATATACACACAGTGACATGCATAAGTATTGGATACATGTTATTTTCTGTTATAACTCTAGTTTATGTTCTCCATTTTGCCTGATATTTGGTAAGTAATATCTCGTAAAGTTGTTTTAGTTGTATGTAGAAGGAAAATTAAAAACTCATGGCTGAATCCATTTTTTTTTTTATCAAAGTTCAAAATTACCCTATGCAAAAGTATTGGATACATCAATTTAATATTTTGTTGCATAGACTGTTTTGTTTCACTGCTTCCAGTCACTTTCTATAGTTGGCCACAAGTTTTCCACCGTTACTTTACCCCATTCTTCCTTGCATAATTCCTCTAACTGCTTGATATTTTGTGGATTCCGCTTATGAACTTTAACCTTCAAAGTATTCCACAAATTCTCAATTGGATTCAAGTCAGGAGACTTTGCGGTATGTTTGGGATCATTGTCGTGTTGAAGCACGAAATTCCGACCATGTCCTAAAGAAGTTGCAGATTTCTGAAGGTTCTTCTCTAGGATCTCCCTGAACATGCTACCATTCATTCTACCATGGATAACTTGTAACTCACCAGTGCCCTTGGATGAAAAGCATCCTCATATCATAATGGAAATACTGTCTTTGTGAATCTTAGGGAGACCGTATATGTGAGGTAGCTTGGCATAACACTGTGATAACTACCTATACGTCTTAGGTGCAAGCTACGCACATATACGGTCTCCCTAAGATTCACAAAGACGGTATTCCGCTCAGGCCGATTGTTAGTTGCCAAGGCTCAGTGTGCCACCCTCTGAGTCGCTTCCTTGTAGATATAATTGACCCATTGATCGGAAAGTCTCCTTTATATGTCTGAAACTCTGCCCACTTCGTGGAAATAATCAAAGATGCTCCCATCCTATTGTTGTAGAATAGTTTTCACAGTGGAGGCTTGTAGTTCAATAAGTCATCCTAAATTAGGTTCGACGTACAAAATGTTAGGAACTTGAAATAAGAGTTAATGACGCAGCAATCTAGTTGTGATGGTTGATACTTCAATGTCCGACATACTCACTCGACACTACTGAGCCCAACTGGCCACTGCTACTACTACTTATTATGTGTGGGAGAGTCTATTAATAATAGAATAGGTACGTCAGGTATAACATCCCATCTAAAACTTTGCTCCGTAGGAGTAAAAAGTTTTATTTATTTATTTTTCAAATTTTTACAGAAAATATGAAGAAAAAACAACAAAAAATTCTTTTTTTTTTTTTAAGCAACATCGTAGCATATTTCCACATTTTCTGATCCACTTTTAAATGATCAGTTGCCTTTCTTTTTTTTCTTCTGGATCGGCGTACCTTAGGTAAAATTATTTGCTGGGGTTGTTCAAAGATTCAAACTTATTGAAAATCACCTCCATCTGCGTTTTTTATTCCTTTTTTTTTCTTTTTCACAGGACCGCTGTCAACCACATCTGAAAAACGTTGTCTGATCTAGTTACTGCACGTGAGTTTTTCCCCTTTCACCAAGTACATCATATAGCCAATCCGCTTTATTTTTTTTTTTTTTTTATATATCTCCAAAGTGTTACCAGAAACAACCTTCCACTTTGAACTTCTTAAAGATGGACTCACAGTTTCTGTAGGTTCTTCTTGTTGACTTAAATCATTTAATAATACTGCATGTCCTTGGCTGTGGGTAACTCGTTCCCCATTTTTTTTCGATGTCAGCTTCATTTTTACTTTCTGAAGCTTGTTTCTCACGTATATTGTCGGTGTTATCCATTCCACTTTTTTAAATAATCTGTCCAATTCTTTATCTATCTGTTCAATTGAAGCAAACAGCACATTCCGTTTCGTTTTGAATACCGTCTGAGCGTTTTGTTTTGGCTGTAATTTTGCCTCCATCTTAGTACACGTTCTCAAACCTGGAGAAAAAACAGTAGGAAAAGTTCCCTTTAGTTTCCTAACTAATTTTTGGGCTTCGCAGTTTAAATTTTCAACCTTGTAAGAATTTAATGGTAAATCCCATAATTGAAATTCTGTTATCCAATTTGTACCAAGTAAGTACATGGTATTTTTTACAACAAATAGTTTAGCTTATCACATTTTTTTATTTAACGTGACGTTTGTAACAAATTCTCCAATAAATTGTATTTTTTCTCCCATCACTGACCTCGCGATTTTATGTGCTTTCATTAAAGTTGGTTTCCCCAACTTCTTCCACATATTCAAATTTATGATAGATAGGTCGGAAGCAGTGTCAAATTGCATTTTTATTTTTTTATTACTTATTTTGTCCCTAACAAATTTTCTAGTTATTCTGTCGTTCACTTTGTCAGACTTTAATTTTATTTTATTGTCTTTATTTTTTGACTTGTAGCGCGAGCTTTTATGCCCCATTCACAGTTGAAACATTTTTTATTCCTAAAATTGCAATATCTGTACCAGTGAAGTTCACCGCAAGCAAAACATGGCTTCAGAAGTTTTTGTTTATTTTTCTCTTTTTGTTTGATAATCCGCAATTTTAGAATTCTTTTTGGTAGACTGACTTTCTTTATAGCGTATTTTCCTTACATGCGAAACGCCAGACTGTTCTATCTTTTTCGAGTCTTTCTTTACGCTAACATATCTTGTGCAGTCTTCTGCCAAACTCTGTACCGAAATCCTTGGTTCGTTTTCCAATTTTGAAAGTACCAATTTCCTCAATTCTGCATCTCTTTCTGAAACTAGTCCTTGAACAAATACTAAGCACTTAAAATTGTCAGCGCTTAATTCTGCTAGTTTGAATTCTTCACAATGCTTGTTCACATTGGCTGCATACATTATAAAGTCTTGTTCATCCTCTTTCATCAGATTCAAACATTTCCACCTCTTGTGAAACAAAGATGTCTTTTTACTAAATAATTCACTTAATATATTTACCACCTCGGTAAAAGTCAACTCGCTAGTTTTTTTTTCGGTAAAATGTAGTTTACCAATTTGTTATGCTCAGCAGTTCCTAACTTGCTTAAAAGAAGTCTAACTTTCTTTCCTTCAGACTACGTGTGGCAGTCCTCGTTATACATGTCCGTATATTTTTTAAAATACACTTCAAAAGTTATCTCTTTGTCTGGACTGTACGTGAATATTTCAATCGAATTCCATATTGTATTCTCTGGGAAAGAATCATTTCGTAGATTTTTCTCTTTCCTCTTCTCAGTTATTTCAAGAATTTTGTTTTGAAACTCCTTATGCATCAGTTCCATGTCTCGTTGAAATTGTATCTGTCTATTAAAGGTTTCCTCCTGTAGTTGTATCTGGAATGTTTTCTGTAGCTCTAATATTGTCTTTTGTTGTTCTGTCTGGAACTTAAAAAATTCCTGGAATATATTTTTGCATTCCTCCATCTTTGCAAAACATTTACACAATGCTTAAATATTGTAGAGTGGGGTCCAAAATGAATTTGCAATTCATGACCTATTTGAGCAAACTGTCTTTTTTTTCTCAGTTTAGAATACGACTGATTTTTTCGTCACTAAGTTGACGTCTTGTCTTTCGAAAAAACTTTGCCAAGTTTTTTTTTTTTTTTAAATGTGAATCCGAGATGTTGTCGCGAAAATTTGACAAGCAAAATTTTTTTTTTTTTCCTCCGTATGAAAAAACGAATTTCGTCACTAAATAACGTATGGCGAAATTTTTTTTTTTTTTTCACTGTATGTAACGCAATCTGTTGTACGCCATGTTTGTTATGGTGGGTTACTTTTTTTTTTTCTTCTGTATGAGTTACGAATCCATGTTGACAAGTGTTGTAGAGTGAACGCAAAGTTTGTTTTTTTTTCGTATGAATCCAAAATACGTTCGTCACCAAGTGTTGTATATGGCGAAACGAATTTTTTTTTTTCTTAAAATTTTTTTTTCCGTATGAATTTCGAATTCTGGTCGCCAATGTGTTGTTATAGAGTGAACGAAAACTTTTTCTTTTCCCGTATGATTTACAAATTCCTCCGTCGCCAAAATGTGTTGTAAGGCGTACAAAAAGTTTTTCTTTTCCTGTGTGACTTTCGAATCCTCGGTCGCCAATGTGTTGTAGAGTGAACGAAAAATTTTTCTTTTCCTGTGTGAGAAATGAATCCCTCGTGGCCAAATGTGTTGTAGACTAGTTTACACAGTGGAGGCTTGTATTTCAATGTCATCCTAAATTAGGTTCGACATACAAAACGTTAGGAACTTGAAATAAGAGTTAATGATGCAGCAATCTAGTTGTGATGGTTGATACTTCTATGTCCGACATACTCACTCAACACGACTGAGCACAACTGGCCACTGCTACTACTACTTATGTATGGGAGAGTCTATCAATAATAGAATAGGTACATCAGGTATAACACCCATCCAACCAGATGGTGAGCTTGGACGTGGTGAGTTTGTTCACCAAGGTACCCATGGAGGAGGCACTCTCAGTAGTCAAAGACAGATTGGCCTCTGGCTCTTCCCTAGAAGAACAGACCAGTATTCCAATAGATAATCTGATGGAGATGTTGACTTTCTGTACACAAACAACACACTTCGGAATGGGATCACACATATACCGACAGGATGAGGGCTTAGCAATGGGTTCACCATTATCACCAGCAATGGCGAATATATACATGGAATACTTTGAGGAAATGGCATTAGAATCTATATCTCTAAAGCCAACTCTATTAAGGTACATAGATGACACCTTCATACTCTGGCCACACCAGGAAGATGTTCAGGTTCTACTGGACCATGTGAACTCAATAAGACCTTCGATACAGTTCACAATGGAGAAAGCGAGTAACAACACACTCCCATTCCTGGATGTTCTAATATCTCAAACAGAGCATGGGTTTAAGACATCCGTATACCGTAAACCGACATTCACCAGACATTACCTCAATTTCAACTCCCACCATCCATACAGCATAAAGAAAGGGATCGTCCGTTGCTTACAACACCGAGCAAAAGTCATAAGTGGCGATCCAGAGACGTTAGATAAAGAATTGGTCAGTATAAGTAGTACCCTACAACGTAACAACTACCCTGGGTACATGGCAGCAGCCCCAATAAACTGGGATAGGCAGGTACAAGAGGAGGAGGACAACAACACCCAGAAAACAGTCTGCCTGCCTTATGTGACGGGGTTATCAGAGAAAATACAAAGGATCTGCAGTCCATATAACATCAGGACAACCTTCACGACACTTCACAGATATCTCTCCCAAGTAAGACCCCCCATAGAGGAGAACATGACTAAAGACTGTGTGTACACTATCTCATGCAGCTGCGGAAAGGAATATAAAGGAGACACAGGCCGTCCCCTCAAGGTAAGGCTTCAAGAACACCAGAAAGCTGTAACACGAGGGGAAGTAGAAAAATCAGGCTGACAACATATGGAGAGAGAAGGGAGATCACTGCCCTCTGTGGGATCATGTTGAGATCATTGACAAGGAACACCATTGGAAAATTCATAAACTTAAGGAATCAGCACATAACTGGGCCACAAAAAATCTCCTGAGCAGACCAAGCATAGAAATAAATACAATATGGGAACCAGTAATAAGGAGCGCCAGAGAAAAGCAATGATAACAACAAAGTTGCAATATGAGCTCTGGTAAAAACATGCAATGATAACAGCCAAATTGCAATATGAGCACTGGTAAAGATGGTTGCTGAAGACATTAGGTTTATAATACCCAGAAATTCATATCCTCAAGGACACATAGCACAGTGGATAAAGGCGTTGGTTAGATCCAATGACAGAACCCAAAGAGTGCAAGTTCAATGCCTGGTTAAGGCAGTGGAGAACTTTCAGAGGGAAATTAACAGGAGATAACTGACATCCATCAAACATGGCATGTGGAACTAGAACAGTCTACCCCGGTGAGTGAAATAAAGGGTTCAGTTCCACATTCCAACCACCTGAAGAAGGCTGGAGCGTACAACGGCCGAACCATTGTGATAAATATGGTGACAAAGATGAGGACAATAGTAATAATGTAAATAATGTACTTGTCGCTGTGTTCCTTCCGAATAGTTCAACTTTCATTTCATCCGACCAGATTACCTTTTCCCAAAACTGCATATCTTTCTTTTCATAAGTTTCAACAAACTTTAATCGGTCTTTGATATGTTTGGTTTTCAGTAAAGGCACTTTTCTTGGTGATCTTGAATGAAAGCCTGTACGATATAGAGCTCTGCTAATGGTATCCTTACTTACATTAATTCCAGCACCCTCAAGATCAGTTTTAATTTCAGAACGAGTAATGAAGGGGTTTTTTGCACATTTCTGCTGATCCACCTTGAAGTACTCTCATTTATTTTTCTCAGTCTTCCATTTCTTGGATGGTTTGCTGTACCGTCGCCATACTTCTTATACTTTCTGATGATATTTCCTACTGTACTTAGTGCTAGATTCATTTCTTTGCTAATTTTTCGGTAACCTTGTCCTCCTTTGTGACATTCAATGATTCTATCTCGCATATCTCTGGATAATTCTTTAGTTTTTGCCATTTTTAATCCTTGAATTGCAGAATGCACATCAAAGAGTCAGATGATTAGTAGCACTATCTTGTAAACAATTGTGTGCTTCTCTGATTGATCAGAAATAACATTCAAGTACTATCGAAAATTTGAATATTTAAAGTCTTTTAAAATACAAAGTTTTGATTGGAAATTTGAAAAAAGTGTCATGTATCCAATACTTTTGCATAGGGTAATTTTGAAAATTGATAAAAAAAATGGATTCAACCATGAGTTTTTAATTTTCCTTCCACATACAACTAAAACAACTTTACGAGATATTACTTACCAAATATCAGGCAAAATGGCGAACATAAACTAGAGTTATAACAAAAAATAACATGTATCCAATACTTATGCACGTCACTGTTTGTATGTATATATATATATATATATATATATATATATATATATATATAAATTGGGATTAAATATGAATTAGAATCCAACAATGATACAATAAAAAACAAATAGGAAACATTTATAAATTTAACATGTACATTTATTTAAGCTTCATCTGTAAATGAAATATGAAAGAGAAAAGAATTTTGTGTTGTTTTCATTGATCAAGTAGACCTCTTATGTATTTGTCTTGTCAAATAGTGTTTGTGTATCATAATTCCAGTTGGTCTATGCTGAATTTGGTTGATAATGTGTGCATATCACCAAATTTTGTAAAATCCATACTTAAAGAATTTAAGATTTGTCTATCCACAACTGGTGTAACCGAAATTCTTTCACTCTCACACTAAAACATTTCTCCAATCAAAATATACACAAATGACAGATGAAAAACTAAAATATTTTCAATATCAAACTCAGAAAAATAATTTTTTTTTTCAAGATTTACGATGTTTTTTTGGGTTTTTTTTATTTTTATTTTAAGGTTTCCTGCTGACAGTATTTTAAGATTTAATTAAAAAAAAAAAAAAAAAAATGACTACATTTTCAAGATAGTTATGACTTGCAATTTTCTCTAACATGGACAGTATTTAACAAGCAGCAATAATTTGTATTTTATTATTGCTATTATTTTTATTCTGGACTTTGGTCTCCTACTTAAAGGGAAGTAGTTGTTCCTTAATGTTATTTTATTTTTAACATCTCCTTATGCTCCATTCCTCTAAAAAGAAGTTCTGATCAGATTTTTATTGCTGCAAAAAACAGGAAGTAACTAAATACTCTAGAAAGAATGAATTCCAATTAAGAAAGAAAAAAAGGGGAAAAGAAAGAAGAAAAAAGTGGGACAGACAGTGATAATAGTAAAAGCAGTTTAAATTGTGATGAGGAAGAAAGAAAATCTGTAGAAAACAAGAGAAAATTTATATATATATATATTTCTCTTTCACTCCCAGTGGGGGCCTGCTGGGAGTGAAAGAGAATGAAAATTATATCTTAGTGGCATTATAGCCTTGCTTGGGGTTAACTGATTAACACACTCACATAAAGGAGAGGTAGAGATGGGAAAATTTATAAAAAATTAAGGCATAACAAAGGAAGTTTGAAGAAAAAACCAAAATGCAGAAAAGAGAAAGAATGTCAAAAATTGGGATAAAGAAAATATAAGAATAAATGTTATTTATTCAGAAAAATGATAACTAAAATGATGAATATTCAAGAAAAAAGAAATGGACAGTAAGTGAAATACTCAGAACAAGTGGAACAAGGGAGAAAGGATTAAAGAAAGTAAAAAAGCAACCTATTGAACCTAATTCCAAAATTATATCTATTGGAAATGATATGAAGATTTAATCAAAACTTGCTCTTACGTCTTCATTTTATTAGAGTTTGGAATATTCATGCTCAACACTCAGTCATGATAAAAAAAAAAAGAAAGTTTTAGTGTAGTTGTATAGAAGAAATTGCAAACAATTGCAGATTATCAATAATCAATGTCTGGATTGAACTGAAGAGAACAACAGAGAAATTTTGTAATCACAGCAGAGAGAAATTCTCCAATAAATTATTTAGCACTAGTTTGTTTCAAGTGTGGATTGGGTTGAATTAAAACTTATAAATAATTATCATTTACTCATTCACACCATTTATCACTGTTGATAAGAAACATTCTATCATCTGAACACCAGGATGACTTATTTACAAAAACAAGAAAATCATAACCACAGTTTGTAACATTTTTTTAATATTCAGCAGTCAAAAAATGAATAAACTAAAAATTCAATCTTGAGATGTATCCAGACATTGGGATTATATAGTTTCCCCAATTTTGAATAGATATGTTTCTATCAACATAGTTCCAAATAGCATCCAATGTGTGTGTGTGGGGAGAGGAATGTCTCCCCCACAATGAAGATAGATATTCAAAAATAGTGTATAAAAATATTTTTAAAAATACTTAGACACAAAGAAGTTGAAGAAAGAAATATTCCTCCTTATTAATTTTTAGTAATTCATTGTTTGATACTGTCACAACAAACATGTTACAAGAAATTCTTAACTGCATTTGAGTTACATTTTTAAATACTATAATCAGTAAATTTATATGCCCCATAGGGATTCACACTAATACTCATTCACTATTCATTTTTCCATAAGGCATAGGAAAAAGAATTATTAGACATGAGGCCTAAATCACAAAGCAGATGATTATCCCATTTGTATTCTAAGCATTAAAATGTGGACAGACAAAAAGAACAACTGAAGTAGTTAGTATAAACTCTGAAAGTTAAAGAGTAAAAGTTTCCTGTCTTCTGGGCATCCTTCTATACTTGGCTATATTACAAGAGCTCTAGTTGATAATTACTTAGAGGTGATTTCACTCTTAAGGACAGGAAAGACTTTGGGCTTCTGACAAATATATAACACTTTCTGTTGTCCAGTATTAGAGCTGGTGATGATGAAAAACTCTGACAAGTAAATGAAAACAAAAAAATCAGACAAAAATAGGCAATATGCTAAGTAACATTTTAATACCTTAATTTTAAAAGTAGGTACCTCTACAGATTTGTGATACCTAAGGTTTTAAAATGAATTTTTAAAAATGAAAAATCTTGAAGCTTTTATTTTAGTTTTAATTTCAAGCTGATAGAATAAATTTAATATTTCCAATAAACAAAATACTTTGCTGCATTTCAAAGCTAAATTGATTGGAAAGAGTTTTCGTTTTGAAATTCGCACCATTTTTAGCAAACTTTTATAAAAATGTAAATCTCTTTATTAAAAATTCTTCCAAAAATAAAATATACTTTTCTGAGTCTTTATTTGAAGAATATTAGCCAATTTAAAGTATAATTAATCTGATTTGAAACAAATATTATTTACTTTAAGTTTAAAATATCACAGAAATACATTTTTTTTTTAAAACAGCAGATGTTTATTTATATTTATTTATATTAACAGCTCTGTGACAGCTCGATAACAGAGAGATTTTTAACTAATGTTGTTCTAGGAGAGGCTTCAACCATGAATAATATAACGCAAACAGCTTTTAAGTACTCAGTAATCTTAAAAATTTAAGAAAATATTCTTGGTAATCTAATATTTTATTGAAATTTAGAGAATTTTGTCTTTAAATTTACTATAGTTAACACTCTTATTATCTGTTAATGAACATCCATAAAAATTGGCATGTTTATACACATACAAAAACAATTCAAAAATCTTTTTAAAAATACTCAGTGTACTCAGATTGTAATAAGCATTTCAATTTATGATTAATAAATATAGTTTTACTTAATAACAATATTCCCTAACAATTACACCACTGAAACTGAATTTTAAAAAGATTTAAAAACTTTACAAATTATTCTACTTAAAAAAAAAAGATTGAAAACAAATATTGTAAAAATTCATTATTCATTGAAAAAGTTTTTTTAAGACAATATTTTCTTTAATATATCTTATTCATAAAAGCAATTAAAAACCTTTCTAATTAAATAATATCTTAGTTTTATTGCATTTTTTATTTTACAATTCAGAGCAGATTTTTGTTAAGACAGGGTCTGATCTTACAAAAAAGAATTGTTGACTTAAATTCTCCATAGAGTTCTGCTTTTAACTAATATGGTTACTAAAAATTTTGTTGAATTTTGAGTTGGAGTGAAACACATAAAAACATATTTTTAGCAAGATCTTCTAAAAGAAACATTTCTAAAATAATTTAATTCATTTGTGAATAAGTCCTGAAAGTTTCATTTAAATCCATCAATTATTTGATTTTTGCAAGAATTTCCAAATTAACGAATCTTTCACCACAAAAAAAAGACACTAAAATTTGCTATGCTAATTTATAGTCCATTGCTGATGTAAGAAAAAACAATTTTGAATGTTCTAAAAAAATTAAAAATTAATTAAATATTCAAAAAATCCTTTGATTTTCCTCTTAATAATAATAAAGATTTTGACAATAAAACTGTTTTCATTAAGTTTGGAGCATTTTTTTCACCACAGTATGCTATTTTTTTTAGTGATTTTGTGGAGGTTACCTAGTTAAAAGTAATATTTACTCATATTTCAAAATAAATAGAAATGATTTAATGTCAAATCTCCTGTTGTAAAATAAGGAAATTATGACATTTATTTTCTTACCTTCAGTATAATACACAAAGCTATATCTGTTATCTGTACTGAAAAGCTCTAAGTCTAACAAAGACCTAAAAAAAACAACAAAAAAAAACAAAAACAAAAAAACAATGCTTGGTTATATTTTTTGTAAGTGAGTAAAGCCAAGAACTTTCCAGCAACCTTATTCAGCAACTCCATCATTATATATATATATATATATATATATATATATATATATATTGTTACGAACCCCGATCTAAATGTTTTTATTAAAAACTATACCATTGCTTATATTTTAGAAGCATTCTAAAATAAAGAGCCCAGTACTTGCAGAAAATGTAAAGATAGTAAACCCAAGGAAGGAAGGTAGACTTTGTGGCGGCAAGGATTGACCAGAGTGTCCCCTTTCCTTCTTTTTTGGTCAGGCAGCATGATCTACGCGGATAGGTTCCGGTTGGGATAGGTTGAAACATTTTGAACTAAACTTTCTCTGACCCTGAAGATGAGAGAGGGAGTCGATGACCCCATTCCACCCTTTTTTTAATGGGAAAAAGTTAATATTTTGAAAACTGACCACGTGACAAGAAGAAAACGGAAACGAATAGTGAAACAAAAAGTTAGTCTTCGCCAGGCCAGCAGGCTGGCCAGGCATTTGGCAAATGTCTCAGTATACAGACTGAAAAGATGTGTTTGCAAAATTGTGAGGAGAATTGGTCTCCAGTCGAATGGATGGACCTGTTTTTTGACTACGTATGCAGAATGCCACTATATCGAAAAAGAGAGAAAGCAGTTTCAACCGTCACCAAGCCCTTAAACAAGCACGAGAGGGAAGAGAAAGAAAGAAAGAAAGAACAGACCATCTCAAGCGAGAATGCTGTCATACCAAGACGAAAGAGAGAGAGAACGTATTTTCTGCTTCATCATCAGCTGAGCCCCTAGACGACGAGAGAAGTAAGAGAAGACGTCAAAAAGAGACCCTGATAAAAAGAAATAGAAAAGGAAAAAGAAAAGAAATAGATAAGAGACATTATTAGTGAAAAAGGACTTTATTATTCTGAGTTAAGTTTATTTTTCTTGTACACCGTTTTGTTTAAATGTACCTCTTCTTCGTATTTGTACTTTCATGCAAATTTAGCATGAAATGCTTTTATTATATGTTTCTTTCCACATTGTATTAAATGTTGATGTTTTGTGAATCCATGCAGATATAGCACATGTTCTATAAATTCGTGGCAGCATGGCACAAGGCCATACGCTGATTTTTATTTTACCTTTCTTAAAGGATGCTTTCCTCCCACTATTTTGTCCACAATGTTTAAATGTTTAGCCGTGACATATCGTCATTTTGTTTTGGCTGTTTTTTTTTTTAATTTTTTCCACGATTCCATGTTTGTTAATAAATTTATATTTCCTGTCTCCATTGTTGTTTGTCACCTATCGTGTTTGTTCCTTAATTGATTCCACTCAGCCGTGTCTGATCAATCGGAAAGAGGCCCTTGGGAAAGAAATATATTTTACAAAAAATGTAAAATCTTAAAAAACAAAATAACACAAATTACGACCCTCCTCTACCTTCCCTATTGATAAGGTTGGAGAAAAGGGAGGAAGGGTTTGTAATATATATATATATATATACACATGTTGTCAAATACGGCATATAAAGTTTGAACTAACATATTTATATTCTGATCAAATGTCATTTTGTCATCCTAATCTATTTAATTATTAAATTTTTGGCAAACTATTTGATTTCATCTTAATTTTGTTTTTGGCATAATCTTAGTTTTATGTAAACTTTTGATTTTCATTCTTAAAATACAATTCTAACATTGAACAAAGTCAGAAAATATTAATGATATTTCTTTTGTTTATAAGTTTTTCAATTATGCACTTTTGTTAATCAGGGGAGAAAAAAAATTCAAGCAGAAGCAAACTACTTGGATGGTAGGAGATTCCTCTGGACTTGCTTAATTTTTAGAGTTTATTATGCTTGATCTACTTCTGTTTGTAAAATTAGGTACAGCAGAAAATGCCCATGAGATGTCATGATACCTTCTATGACATTATAGATCTATAATCACTATATAAAATGAAGAAGGTATAAAAAAAAACCTAGAAACTTTTCTCTACCTATTCAAAAAAATAGTTGCATTTAAAAATCTTTTATCAGAATAAGAATATAAAGTCAAAGTGATTAAAATACTTAAAAGTAAATTAAAATGTTTTAAAAATCTGATAATTCCTAAAATGATTGACAATGAAGAGAAAGTTATCAAATGATTTGAATAACAAATCAGAATATAAAGAAATGATCTGTCTATATTTCTGAGATGAAGTACTATGTACACTATTTACATTATTCGGACTATTGTCCTCATCTTTGTTGCCATATTTATTACAATGTTTTGGCCGTTATATGCTTTGGCCTTCTTCAGGTGGTTGGAATGTCAAACTGAATCCTTTATTTTGCTCACTGGGGCAGAAATAAAGGGTTCAGTTCAACATTTCAACCACCTGAAGAAGGCAGGAACGTGCAACAGCTGAAACGTTGTAATAAATATGGCGACAAAGATGAGGACAATAGTCCGAATAATGTAAATAGTGTAAAGAAATGATGTTTCAAACTCATAATGGCAAAATAAAGAAATAGGGAAAAAAGTATGTACAATTGAAAATAAAATTAAAAAAAAACAACTAATATGAGTATAATACAGGTTGTGGCAAAAATACCTCCTACACAATGGTAAGACATTAGTAGCAATGGTGTTATCATCTAGACAATGTTTAACATCAAAAATAGTTCTATCTACCAAATTTAATTCACAAGACTTGGGTCAACTCATGGTATGGTTTTCAGACATTTTTCCAGAGTATCACACACTGAAATTGCCTCCCCAGGTCAATAAAATCAAGAACTCACCTTCCTGACAAATCAACCCTGGTTAGATTTGAACCTGGGTCTCATGGTTGGAAAGCAAATGTTCTAACCACTCAGCTACATGTGTGTTGAAGGTTGTGCTAACATGAAGTCACAAGTCACCGTGACCGAGGGTTCAAGTGTAGTGGTCTTGTTCAGACTGTTGATCATGCCAGATAATGTGCTCTCATCCAGAAACTGTAACTAAGGTCTGTTTAGCATAGTTGCAGTATAAATCACAAGTGGATTTTGTGGATGTTGAACAAACACAAATATGCCTGAGTAGGCATCTGCAGCAGGGGCTGGTTAGCTATCCTAGTAGAAAGGCATACTCAGATATAAGCAGCTAGCCGTTACTTATTAATTACCATTATGTTGGAGGTATTCCTGCTGCACACTGTACATAATCTAAAATTATTATCTCATTCAATGGGAAGACTATTTTTTCAACATCAATATACAAATTCATATAACAGTTTTTCAAATCAACTTTACATTTTTTTTATCTTTGCATCTGCAGTTCTCAGAGCTAAATAATTGTTCAAATTGATATTATAAATCCTTAGGAGAATGTGAATTGCATATCAGAGTTCTATTATAAATTAAACAGCATTAGAAAATGAAAGAAAAAACCTGAAAAAAAACTTTCGTAATTGTAATTCTACAAAAATATTTAGAATATTGCATCAACTGCAAGTTATCCTTAGTGAAAAAGATACTAACTTAACTTTCATTTTGTAAACAGATTTTCAGAAAATAAATTACATTTGTCATTTATCAAGCAGAAATTAAAACTGCCATGAAAGTTGGCATTTTCTTTAGACATATTGGAACTGGAGAGGGAGATCTGTACAGTGAAAGTTCCCAGTAGGAATAAATATGACCAACCTGGCATGAAGGGAGTTAACAGTTCTGAGCACCATCAAGAATATAAAAATATTAGAAAAGCTGTTAAAAATCACAGGTGATCTTTTCGTCATTAACAGTAGAAAAACAATATGACTTGCTATATTTGAAAACCCTTCTTTTATTTGAGCAAAAGAAATGAGAGTGGAAGAGAGAACAAAACAGTTTTCTTATTTCAAATTGTCTAACCACTTTGAACCATATTGGTTATAAAAAGCACCAAGAAAAAGGATTTTTTTTCTTCTCTTGAAATGCTTACTTTTATGCGTGTGTTCCACAGCCAATCCACAACAGCATGATATGATTAATTGGTATAATATCTTCCTTTATTACATCATTTTATTGGGTATCAATGATATGCCCTTTGGTCATATGGTTTTGCTGAATATATTAAATTTATAATATTTTAAAAAATGAAATATATATAAATTATAAGTATAATTGCCATGTTTCAAACAATCCCCCATATTAATTTTATTTAAAAGAAAAAATTAATAAATTCACTTACCCAATATAAAAATTGAGTCTTACAAATTTTAATAAACATCTGAAATCTTGAATATTAAAATGTAATAGCTGAAATAGAGAACGAGTGAAATAAATTATATTTTTTGATAGATATATTTAGGCACTGCCAGATTTCATATTCCTTCTGGAATAAACCTCTATGAGGCACAACCTAAAGATTTGGGTTATCTGAATAGTGTGCTTTTCTTAGACTGAAATTAAATTTTCATATTACTGTATTACAGCCCAAGGCAAAAAAAAAGAAAAGACAAAAGGCAGAACAAGATGAAACACAAAACAAGATGAAAGGCAAAAAATAACAAAAAGAAAACAAAGAAAATGGCTAGGTAAAAAAGGAAAACTAAAATGCAAATACATATATTTGTACTCCAGTTTAAATTAAAGTATAATTATTGTTCTTATTTCAACTAAAAATCTCAAAACATTAAAATCTGTTTGAAAATAAAGGGAAATATTGGGGAATATCTTACAAATCTTAAACAATGTGTTCATTTTTTTAACTTTTTAATTATTTATCTGAATGAATAATTTCTCAATTTATGTAGAAGGTTAATATCACTATCATCTTACATATACAAAGTATGGAAAATAATATACTTCATCAAAATTATACTCTGATTATTATCATTTATTGTGAGCAATCATTTTTGGTTTAATTTTCAGCTTCCATTATTCAGTTTTTCTCTCAATTTTGGTTTTACATATGCATATAAGCAAATTTGTAAATTTCTTTATTTCTAATTTAAGAATTATGTATAGTTGTGGAAATATTCTATGACTAAAACAATGCATATGTTGATTGATTGTATACATTCCCACATTCCATTCTACTGAAAATTAGACAAAAAAATGAAATGATTATTGATGTCTATATATTAGCAACAAAGCATTCCTTCATGACAGTATAAAAAGAGCTTTGGAATAACTTATATAGTTTTATTTTAATATTATTGATGTTCTTTTTTTTTTGTTTTGTTTTTATGGTTTTTCAGCCAATATGAAAGTGTGTCATTTTTTTTCTTTTCTATATTTGTTCATTAATATCAATGAATCAATAGACACATACAGTTGTTTAGATAATAACATTTGTTTACATTTTCCTATATGGTAACGTTTTTCCTATATTGGTAACAGTTTAAAAGTGGTATCATTTCAAGTAATATCTTTCACCAACAATGTATTGAGAAAATGTGGGAAATCAGATAGAGAAAACTAGCGCACACAGTTTTTGCCTTGTCAATTGACTTTGGTATTGGTATGTTCAGAAATTTTTCCTTTCTCTACTAAAACCATTATATAAATAGATTTAGGACAGAAGTGGAGCTCTAAATCAATTTGTGGTACTTGGATATATTCCAAAGCAATGTTCTTGTAAGGAAGAAATCAAAAGATGAAAATGTAAAATAAACAATAAAAAATGCAAGTGAAAAAGTATAAAAATGAAAGCTGCAGTTTTTCTATTGGCTTTTGGTTTATTTATGTGCATAGATACAAAAACATACCTGCATACCCACAGGCTTATATATAAATATAATATGAAACAGAAAAAAATCATCAGTATACAAGTTCTCAGCTTAATTCACTTGTTAAAATCTGATCAAATGAGCAAACCTCGAAACTGCTTTTTAGAATCCCTTTTTGACCGAGCCAAGAATGTTTCAACATGCTCTTGCATATAATTGTGATATTAAGTAATCACTTATTTTCAAGTATGAAGATAAATCTCTTAAGATACTGCTCTTTTCATAAGCATTGGAAAATAGCAAAGGTCATCTTGCCTCAGGCCAGATTTATGCAAACTTATTAACACTGCCTTGATTTTTGTTATTTAATGATATACTAAAAATGAAACAAAATAACAATTGACAGGAAAGAATGTGGTGAGATTTTGATTTAAGGACTTTCTTGGTATAATTTATAGAAAATGACAGAAAAGTAACAAGGCAGAAACACCTAAAAATTTTATGGTAACATGTTTTAATCTACTAGCTCAAACAGATGTATATGTACACAAAAGGATTAAGAGATAAATGTATGAACAATTGCATGTATAGTTCCACAAACAGGTGTAGGCTTACAGAGAAGTCATCCAACCATGTGAAACAATTGCCGGAAATAATATATTCTTTTCAATAATCACAAAATAAAAATGAAAATAGCTTGACATTTTTTAAACTTTTTGGAAAGAAGAGAAACTAGAGGAGAAAAACCATTACATAATAATTAGGATATGAAAGAAACCTTGAAGTCATGCATTAAAAACTTTTTTGAAGGTTAAAAATAAATTTAAAAATACAAAAAAAGTTTTCTACTAAAAAGAAATTAAAATGAAAAGTTAAAATATGAAAATAAAAGTTAATGAGTTATTACCAAATCTTTTAATAAATATAGTAGTGGATGCCAATAAATTCATTGCTTCAAACTTCAGTTGAAATATTTGTAAGGATATGAATATGACCAACTGTAGTTAATGACTAGTCAAAATTTATGCAACTTACAAACATTGTTCTAAATTTTAAATCAAAAGAGGCTTTTATCTACAGAATATAAAGAACAAAACCACTGACACTTTCCTAAGGGCAAAAAGAAAAAGCAATTTTTATTATTATTTGTAAATATGTCATTTTACAGGTATGACATGAATTTTACTTGATTCAGTTATATTTATGGCATTTCAGAACTCTTGCTTCCTCTAAGCTTTAAGCATATATTCTCATCTGTAATATAGCTGCTTGTTTAGGACCTCCACTAATTTTCAATACCTAAGGTATAAAATGAATTTAAAAAAATGAAAAACATTCTTAAAGTTTCTTTTTAGCTTTTATTGAAATCTAAATGATTAAATTTATTATTTCCAGTAAGCAAAATACTCTGGTGTATTGCAAATAGAAATTATATTGATTGGAATCGTTTTTTTTTTTGTTGCTTTCAGTAAAATCATTAAAATTAGACATTTTGACACAGTTATAAACAAAAGTTAATTCTTGGTTTTAAAAATCTAAAAATAAAATATATTTTTCTGAAACTTTGAGGAATATTAGCTGATTTAAAGTATAATTAATCTGATTTGAAAAAATATTATTGACTAAGTTTAAAATAAGGGAAATGGATTTTTAAAACAAACTGTAGCAGCAATTACATGCTTGTCATCACTTATCAATCACGTAACAAATGCTGATAAAGGTGTTGACAGATTTATTGTTGTTCATTGGAAACTTCATCTGTTAAAACATAATTTAAGAAAGTGACAGGTGAGTGCCTCTTTTAGATAATTTTTAAGTAATCTTAAAAAATGTTGGAAAATATTCTCTGTAATCTAATTTTAGGAATGTAGACTTTAAATTTACATTATTCGGACTATTGTCCTCATCTTTGTCGCCATATTTATTACAACGTTTCGGCCGTTGTACACTCCGGCCTTCTTCAGGTGGTTGGAATTTCGAACTGAACCCTTTATTTCACTCACTGGGGTAGAGTGTTCTAGTTCCATGTTTAATGGATGTCAGTTATTAGTTATCTCCTGTTAATTTCCCTCTTCAAGTTCTCCACTGCCTTAACCGGGTATTGAACTCACACTCTTTGGGTCCTGTCACTGGATCTAACCAACACCTTTATCCACTGTGCCATGTGTTCTTGAGGACTTTCAGATTTTAAATTTCTTCTGGTGAGCAGAGTGACAGCTCTGGACATTTTGTTGCTTCTTTAGATGAAATAAGAAATTGGCCTTTACTTTATTGTTGTCTATTTGCTTGATTTTTAGTCATTTTTCTGCATCTTTTTTGGTTTATATTTGAAGTTTTTTGGGTTTTTTTTTACTGATTTTGGTTCAATCATGGCCGATATAATGCTTTGCTATACAAAAGGAGACACTTGATATTTCACCATCTACTGATTCTATAACTATGAAAGTTGTTTTTTACCTGATATTTTGTTTTCACTTTCCGTTTCAGAAGTCTCATGTCTCTTGCTTCGTTTATAAGAGATAGACATATGATTTTGATTTTTGTATTCACCATCTGTGTTCCCCACCCACCTTGGAGTTCCTTCTTAAGGGACGCTATCGGGGGAGGGGGACTAATCCCACTTGCCATGATCCGCAAGGGCTACACAGACAGTATAGTTGTGATGAAAGTGAATACAAGCACCTGCATTCACCCACCATATCTACCCAAGTATAGTATGGTGTAAGGATCCGCAGACATATCAGAGCCATTATCTATCATCCCAAATAGCCCTTGCCACTATGTGACTAGCTGATCGGAATGGATTGGGCTATTCCACCCACCCATCTATCCCAGGTAGGGACCGAAGTGACATGTGGACACAAATGGTCATTTTATACTGGATCAGGAGTCACTCAGTCACCAGGACTCTGTCCCCAGGAATCACAATGGGTGGCCCCATTGAAGGGAATTTGTAGTTTTTGGGAATCATTTTTGTGAATGTGCATTTTATATATTGCAATTTGTATTGCTGGTATCTAGAATTCTCAAAAAGTGTGTGGGTGTGATCGGATGTTCAGTGCCGGTTTTGAGTCCAATTGGCTGGAAAAAATTACAAGCTTGAAGGTGAAAAAAAAAAGGTTTTTTTACACTTTGCAAAAATCACTTTGCATAAAGCCTACTACTACAGTTTTAAGGTGTTGCTTTCATTGTCGTTTATAGCTGTTTCCAATTTAAATTTTTTATTGTCCTGCTAGTTTTTGCTTTGCATTCACTGTAGTAATAAGTAAGCTTTCTTTTTTATTACTCAACATTTATTTTTCCAACCTTTCCTAAAGTTATTCCAGCTTAGTGATTCCTGTAGCTTTACAGCGTTCTCTTCTGGTATTTGCCCATGCATTTCATTTCATACTTGCCTAAGAAAATGCCACTAAAGAAAAGTACCTGCCTAAGTCACAAAACCGCTGCCACCAGGTCCACCATGTTAATAAGAGATAACAAATAGTCTTTAGAACATTCAGTTTGTCTGTTTCAAAATGCCTCTTGGAATGCTTCAATAAAAGCCACCGAGTCCAAGGATCAACATAGCCAATTGGCGTTCCAGAAGAGCATACCTGAATGCTTCTTCACACAAAGCTGAAAATGATGATCAAAAGACTCAACGGCTGAGGAGAAACAACTGCTGCTGTGCATAAGGTTGAAACAAGATTGCAAAAACAACCTTTTTCATTTAAATATAAAAATAAAAAGTATTTAGAAAGTAATATGCAAAAAGATAAGAATGGTTACTGGGTGATAACTGTTGAGAAGCATTTGTTAAGAATTTTCTGGTGCATGTCAATAGTACAAGTCTTTCAGGATTTATCAATTACAAATGAGAAAGTAACATTAAATTTGTCCTCACAAGTGTCTAATGTGCAATGATAGGTTTTCATTGAAATGTTGGTTTTTTTTTTTTTGCCCAAATTCATTTATATGCATTGAGTTGGGACAAAAGTTGGTAGCAATTTTTATGTAAATTTAAAATTTTATAATTTGTATATAGATTTATTTAACTACGTACATGTCATTTTGTTTCATTACCTTTCGCCATCTTTGAGGTAGCCTCATGATTCCATCCTCCCAAAACATTTCATCTTTCAGGGATCATGAACTGGCCTAAGTGGTTTTTTTTTTTAAAAAAAAAAAAAAAAAAAAACTTCCAGACAAAGTTCAACTCATTGAAAGAATTTCTTTAGAGATTGAAATAATTGCTAATCTGAATGTGCAAAGTCAGTTGAGTATGGCAGGTGTAGCATAACATCCAAGTTAATCTATACCAATTTCTAGCAGGTCTGCAAAGAGACATGAGGGCTGGTATTGTCCTTATAGAAGGCAACACTTGATTGGCCAATTCTGGATACTTTAACTGAGAACAGTACTTGTCTGATTTTATGGTAGGAGCTCATAATGCATGATGCCCTTCCAAAACCCAACAAATACACAGTATCATCTACTGACTTTTCATTTTCCTTAGGACCTTTTGCATTACTTATTGTTGTAAACAATCCATTTTTCATCACTTGTGATGATTCTCTTCAAAAATGAGTAATTTTTTTTTTTATTGCAAATGGAATGGAATCCATTAAACATTTTTCTGTTAGATCATGAAGCATCCAAATATTGTTCATCCATGTGTTTTTAAATGCCTTACAATGTTCCTATGAATCTTCCAGATCAAAATTTCCAATTCTGAACCTAGAGAACCACTTACAAACAGTACCATCAGCTATGGCACCATGTCCATAAAAGGCACATATCATTTTTGCTCTTGGTACAGTGTTTTTTTTTTAATTTACAGAAATAAAAGAATATCAAATAACAAAAATTAATTTAATTTTTCTACATTTTTGCTTAAAAACCTTTTAAATTCACAAATCACACATGAACCCTATAGAAAGACAGGTTGAAATGTCACTTTTTCAGAATATGTATATATGTCATAAATTTCAAGAATGTGAAAAATGAAATCATGTATTCAAATGCTACCTATTGAAAAACCTTGTTTCACTCCAATTATTCACTATTCATTGCTTTTTTCATGATGCAAATAAAAACTCTCAGATAAAAAAATAAGAAAGTAAGACGTGAAAGACTTTTTAAAAATCTTACAAGCAGAAGTCAGTTGAATTATAAGAACACATTTCTTTTAGTTGTGTAGACAAAAGAGATTGTAATGACACTTAAGAGTTTCTAGTCTAATAGGCATACATAGCACTGCAAAAGCTTAGACTCAAGGAGGAAGGAATATTCATAAGGTTGCTATTTACTTTGAGTACTTAACAAGTCTTTTTGATGAAACTAAATTGGCAGTTAGGAAGTACATGTTTTTAACAGATGCTGATTCAAAGGAGTGCTTAGTACTCAAATTCTATTAACTTCATCAAATGTAAACCACTTCAAGAGTAGACTTGCCTACACTATAGGCATAAATAAACCAGGAGATTGAATTTATAAAATTGTAATATATTCTGGAATCTCTTGCTGCTTTTTATAAACATAATCTTATCAGATTTGTTGATAAGTCAATGTACTATTATAAACAAAAAAAAAAAAAAAAAAAAAAAAATGATACATTAGCCATAAAAGTTTTAGAAATCATTTATCAATTTCTTAATAAAATTTTAAAACTAATTTTAATTATTCATTTTTACACAATATCTTATGATATCTAATTATAATAAAGAGTAAGCACATTTAAAAGAATTTTCAAACAAATTTTCTGTTGATCTTGCTGTTACCACATTTTGTCCAATTATTTCTGTTCTTCTTTAGGTATACAATCCACATAGAAAGAAGGAAATCTCTTGGTAATATAAACAAAACAAAAAAAAAAAAATAGTAACTAAGTCTATTCTAATGAAAATCTGCATCAAAATGTAGCACAAGGCCAAAAAAGGGGCTAAAGTAAAATTTAGTTTTTAATCTCTCTTACTCTTAGCAACATCATTCAGAACATACAGCATTATTTCTTATAACTAAAGAACCCTTCTATCAATTATAATCAAGAATGTCATTTCAATCACCCATTAGTATGAGTTGTTGCTTGAGTATAGAAAAGGCTCCAACTATTGGGCACAGGAAATACAGGCAGAGAACACCGAATACATGGTGAACACCGAGTGCACTAACTGCATTGACACAAAACATCCTGCTTTTCATGCCAGCATATACAAGATTAATCCCCCCCCCGCCTTCATGAAATACTTAAGAGAACTCCTTGCATGCATTACATTACAATGTGACCTAAGATGAGGAAGGCAAACAACTTTTCTCCAATCCCTGAAACCCTTCAAATTCATGCTATTCAAGTCAAGCCTCATTTCCATTAGTCAGTGACACAGTTGAGTCAAATGCTTCCTGGCTATATTCAAGCATCATTCCAGCTGAGGTAACAATCCCACTGACGACCATGGAATAGATTTGACTATTATATTGAAAGACCCTCGTTAAGTAATATTTGCTTATATAATTCCAACATGGAAGGCATGATTTTGAAAAGTGTTTGCTTTCATGCTTTTAGCATTTCCCATACTTGGAATTGACCACTCATGATCCCCATTACCATTATTAGCCAAAAGATATCAAGAAAATTCCTTTGATTACTAACATCTTTATTGTGGTGATCTAAGATTTGTACAGATAAACAGGGTGATCACATCTTTGAATTAACAAAGAGGAAGAGACTTTATTGGATAATTTATTAGAGATGTTGATGGATTGTGTATCAGATACTTACATTTAAGAGTCTGATATATTGAAAAAAAAAAAAACATGGTTATAAGATGTCCAATTTCTAACCTGGAATGTTCCAAGGAAATGCATTCATTTTATCTAATTTGCATACAGAAATAATGAGTAGATAAACAAGATTTGTTGGATCATTGACCTCAATTACATAAAAAGGTCACAACCTTTGCCTAGGATCAATTGTTTTTGGGCAAGACATGGCATAAGTGAAATGAACTTTGTCCTGGAGATTCTGATTCTTCATTTCAGGAGAAAGTCATGAGTCACCTTGACGCCTTTGCAACAATGGCCAATTTTTATCACATTTGCCCACATTCACACAATTGGAGCTCAAACAACTTTGTGTCACATTTGCCTTCATGGAAAGGCTAATAAATTACAATCTCTTTTGTGTATAGTATAACCCCCCCAAAAAAAAAACCCAGACATTTGCCTTCAACATCAAGCACCAAAAGTGATCATTAGCAATCCTGAGAATCTAAAAATTAAAATTTTGAAGCAATACATTCCAAAGGAATTACTATTCATTCTATATAACTTCTAAGGTAGAAATGATTCCCACCCCAGAAATATGAACAATGTAACTCCAGGAAGCCTAGTATATGTAAGAGAAGCAGCTGAATTAATTCAAAGGATTTGTATATATCACATCAAGAGGTTTTGAATAGCACAACTGCTCTGCAAAACTTTCTTAATCAAGTTAGTCTCATGAAAGAAGTGAATGACCAAATATTGCCAATAGAAAACCCCATTTAAGTGTAGAAAATAGTTGCACCTTCAACGTTAGACTCCAGTAACAAAGTCATATCAAAAGGTGAAGTGGAAAAGTTTGATATGACAAGGTTAAGATTAAAGTACCATTAGATTGGTCATTTTTCTTTACTTTCTTTGTGTGTGTGTGATAAGATTTAATGGCTGGATACTTTTCTGATATACCTCATATGTCCAGTGTGAATTTTATACTGGCAAAAAAAAAAAAAAGGACT
The DNA here is from genome assembly GCA_903632075.3 of Acanthosepion pharaonis. NCBI lineage: Eukaryota > Metazoa > Mollusca > Cephalopoda > Sepiida > Sepiidae > Acanthosepion > Acanthosepion pharaonis. Next base: position 604,876 of record CAHIKZ030001050.1, read on the forward strand.
GAAAAGTATCATGACAAAAGAAACAGAGAATAGGTCATGTTACATGTTGTAATAGGTTGATCTGACTAGTATAATTACCACCATTTGTTTTTGTTGTTTTGCGTTACTAAGACACTGCACTTTTTCTATGATTTTTTTTTTAAATTTGGATAAGACCATGAAACAGATGGGCTAAAGTGAAATAAGAAAAACAGTACAATAGGCCTAATAGTTCTTGGAATAATAACTCTTCTCAAAATTATAGAAGAGGAATTTGATGAGTTTATAAAAACAATATTTCAAATAAATTAAAACCAATTTTTTTTTTTTAAATCCAGAATCAATTTATTCTAACAATTCCTGTCATCAGTCTATTTTATTGAATTATAAAATAATTGGCAATATTTTGATGTTTTCAAGGAGCAATTTACATCACTAAAAAAAAAAAAAATGCAGCAGGAACTTTTTTTGTATAAATGACCAATATTGATTACTTTCATTGTAATTATAAATTTATAAAATTTATTGTTAGAATTTTAGTAATGGCATTTACAAAAAACACACAAAATGTGCCTTTAATATTAGCTAGATCAATAACTGTAATTTCAGTTGATCTGGATGATATACTCATGACTTTTCCATTTATTCCCATATTTTCTTTCTGATAATCATTGATATTCATTTTATTTCTCTTGAAGAGATGAAAAATTCCTTTGATGCTTGTCAGTATTTGAAATTTCTTCAAATTTGTACATATTTTAAAATATGCTAAAAGATAAATCATCTGTTTCTGTTGAAGCTTAAATAAGCATGGAATAATACAACACAAAATGTACGTTAACAAAATGTATTGAAACAAAGAATAGGTACACAATATTTACAGTTAGTTTGGTATATTCTTGGGAAGACTGTTCCTGCATAATGGGTTGACTAAATCGCAGTCGGGCAGAGTCTCTGGATTCAATTTCTTAATCTCTACTATCTTCCCCGTCTTCCGGTACCAACCCATATTTATATGGTCGGTAGTCCGCTTATGTAAATTAGGTGTATCATACACAACAGTTTCTAAGTTTAATATCAACCACCGAACATTTCATGGAAATATAAATTGTCAACAGGTTCACACTCCTTCCCTGTCTTTTGAACAGAATTAGAGGTTTATCACTTGTTATCTGTTTAGAATTGGGTTTCCAGTTCCTCCTGAAGTCTTTCACTCTCAATAATCTCTTGTGTCTTAGTGGCATTATTGGCTTACTTGGGGTGAGAGAGAGAAAAAACAAAAAAAAAAACCTTTATTCAATCCATGTTCTGATTCTTCTTTTGATGGTTACAGGATATCTTATATCATTTTAATTTTCTTTAGGCTGTTTGCCTTTGTGCTACTTCCACTGAAGTAGAAATTGAAATCACAAATGCTAAGGAACCAGATAGATTTTAATCAATTTTTTAATCCACCAGATTATGTCAGTAGTGTAATAAGATTCCCCCATTTGAAGACAAATTTTACATGCCCAAAGTGTAAAACAGCCAAAACATTGTAAGTATACTATTCTAAATGGAAAGGCATACAATAATGGCTAATACTTAGATACAGAAAAACATTTTCATAAACAAAAACAGAGAATCAAGACAATAATTAGAAAATCATTTATAGACTTTAACAACTGTAAAGACAAAAAAATTGTTGAAAGTTTTGAACTAAAAATATGCTGAAAGATAAAATGCAGAAATGAGGGAATTCAATTTATTTATTTTTGCTCATTTGCTTGCAATAAATTGTCTTCAATTATGCAGTGGAAACTCGGTCATAATCCATTCAAAAAAGTCAGCTGAAAACCAGAATGCACAAAAATGGAGGTAATATTCCCATAAGAAACAAATGTAAATCCAATTAATCCATTCCACACACCCCAAAATATTAATAAAAAATACATTTTATACAGAATATCTATAGTTTTATATGCAGAAAAGAATAAGAAATAAATATAAATGACAAGTAGAATAAATAAAGATTTAACTTCACTTGATCTTTTATTGAAGACACTTGTTGTAAGACTGTTAGGAAGGGAATAGAGATATTATTTGGAAGGGGAATCCTCTCCATAAACACTTCAGGTAAGTCTATTTTTCTGGGGTTATTTCCCTTCTTTGTCTCTTTGTGCATCTATTTGTGATGGACTGGATCTCTCTCTTTCTCTCAATAAAAAAAAAAAAAAAAATTGTCCAGAAAGATTTGTTTTGTCTCTGCTTTAAAATTTGCATGAAATGTAACAATGCATTGTTATTAACAGCTTTGTTAGGGTGATATTTTTCAACAAAACTTTGCACCTCACTCCATTTTGAACAAATGTTCTTAATCACTGATGAAATCACATTCTCCCCTTTCTCCTCCTCCTTCTCTTCCTCAGCTGCTGTTTGTTGCTGTTCCAGCTGAAGGTCTTGGAGTTCTTCAGTGGTCACCTCTTATCTGTGGTCCTCCTCCACATCCCCCGCCAAGCCCAATGACTTCCCCAAAGACACACTCAGAAGTTTCTTTGGACCCATGGTGGTTTATTTAACAGTAAAACTAAATTTTAAAAAAAAAAAAAAAACTATTTAAAACAAAAATTTTCAGACTAATGCTAGTGAAGAAGATCACTTAGCAAGAAATAAAAGCAGACTGAGTAATACACACATGATGCTTTGTGTGGGAGATTGGTTTAGGGAATTCACGTGGCAGCAAGTGAACAGGAATGTACAGGTTTGTAACAGACGATTTCCTTCCTTGATAAGCAAGGAAATGTACAATTTCCAACATATATCTTCACTGAAAGAGTGAATGATAACCCAAATTGTACAATAATGAAGGTACTTCATAATCAAGATTCTACTGTATTCAAACCACAAATCTAAGATTCACTAAATTTAGAGATGCATAAAAAATTCATTAAAATCATGCAAAGACTTCTTGAAACATGACAAATATATGATTTACTAAAAAACAATTCATGAAATGTAAAAACTGAATTATATGATGGTTGACAAACCCCCATAAAGGGATTTTTATAAAGAGAATCTGGAGAGTGCTTTACCTTGGATCAAATTTAGTTTTTATTTGCCTAGCAAAAGATGTGATAAAACTTCCTTTTTCTTTAGAAATTTATCCTTGATTCAAACCATTCAAAGCAAAGAAAAATTAAAGGCAAGTAATATCAGACACCTATATTTTAGCCTCTCACTTATTTTTTTTTATCAGATAGTTAATACATTTCTGATGAGTGCAGATATTTTGAAATTAAAGAGAAATCTATACGAATGAAAGACCATACCTAGTCATTTGATTCCATTATGTCTCAACTATGTAAAGGGGGGGGGGAAATCAGATTTGAACATTACTTTTCAGTTTTCAAAGAAATTACATGAACAGATATTATGCATTGATTTAAGACAAGTGATTCTTTTATGATGGAAATGAAACCTCAGATAATTTGATATAGAGTTTCATTTAACCATTACAATTAAGACATTGTAAACAAAATTACACCAATTGTTATTTCTCACATGACTAGAACAGAAGCTGTTCATTTCAAGTATTTGAAAAATACAACTCAATCAGTACATCAAGAAGAACAATTCTTAAGAGATTTTAAAATACTATAAACCCATAACAAACATATCTAATAATTTTAATAACATATAAATAAAATTATTTTCACTTTGTTACAAGTTTTAATTACTATATATTATATTAATGGGCCATGTTACTTACATGGTTAGAATATAAAGAAATTTTAATTTAGAATTTTCTGGGAAATATTGATGATTGATCATTTGTCATGACATTGGAGAAACAAAATGTCTTCCTAAAATATTACAGGCTACTTTTCTTTTTATTGGTTTCTAAGAGATCATCAGAATCAATAAATCTTCCTTTAAAAAAATAAACACAGGCATATTAAAAATGGTATCCAATAAATTATCACAAAATTATCTTTTGAAAAAGACCATATTATCAAATAGAGTAAAAGTTAAATGAATAGCAAACAATTTTACAACTGAGGAACTCAGTAATTCAGATTGTACAATGGATGTCACTAAACCACTCAAATGTAAGCAATAATGAACCTATTAAAATAAAACAATAACAATTTAATCATGAAAAAAAAATCAATATGAAATTATCACCTTGATAAACAATAATGACAAATATAGAGAAGTCTGAAAATGTTCAAAATGAAATTTGAAAAAAAAAAAAAAAAAAAAAATCAATATACTATATTAATATCTGCCAGCATGTTGGTATTAATGCTAGTAAAATCTTGTGTATTCCTGTTTAAGTTGGGGTGATGGGGAAATAATGGTTTCAAAATAAAAGAATTTAAAAATATTTTTTAATTTTATTGATAAGCTTACTAATGAACTTACATGTAAACAGAAAAAAATGAATAATGTATGTTTGAGCAAATTGATGTCACAAAGATCACTAGACTAGGCAATTATCCAGAAATAAAAATAAGTTACGATGTTTATTTACAATATACGTGTGTGTGTGTGTGTGTGTGCCCCCATCTCTTATTGAAAGTGGACAAGTACATTTTTAAGATCTATTAGTTCTTTTTTCTGATTTACTTAAAAAAGGGGCAAACATTAATAACACCACTGTCACTACCTATATAACAGGATAATCAATAAGTTACATGTCCCTAAGTATGGAAAACAGAATGGGGACATTATTCCGCCATGGACTGAATAAAGGTTTTCCAATACAATGAGAGACACCTAAAAGAAGGATAGAGAGTACAACAGCAGAAACATTGTAATTATAACAAACAAAATAAGTTTGCTGATTTGAATAGTAAGGCATATAATGATAATACCTCATCTCAAAAATTGGGACAAATTAGAAGAAATGAAATAAAAAAAAATGCTAATATTGTAATTTTGAAAAATATCTTCTGAATTTGTACTTAGTCATTAAATGCTGTTTGCAGGATGTTTTTTTTTTTTTTTTTTTTAGAAAAAACAGTTTATCACCAAATTTTAATAACCTTCAGTTTTATTCAGAATTGACCTGATTGTCAAAAAGAAAACAGAGATAGGTCTATTTTTATCAGATTTTTAAGCAGAGATGGGTCTATTTTTATCATCCATTATTTCTTATATAAAAAGACACTGCAGTTCAATTAAGAAAAATCATCTATCTACCAGTCATTAAAGTTATTTGCACAGAAAATCTTTAAGTATCAATTGACTGATAAAGTTTGTTTTTAAAATTGATAGCAAATGTATCTTAACAGATTTCAGTTTTCCTAAACAAAGAATTTCAGTTCAAAATAAATTGCAACAAAGCAACTGTTGATTACTTTTCTTGCCCATTTTAAAAAAAATGCACTGTAAGTAAATGTTTTAGACAGCCCCCACTCTTGTTTTGAAATAAAAATGTCTGTAGTTTTTTCTCCATGAAAACCCCTTGTGTTTAATTAAACTGATATTAAAAGACATTCACTAAAAAAAAAAAAAACCTTAATAAAGGATTTATTAAGACAAGGTATGTGACATATTCAGTTCTCAAGGTTACAAAACACATTTGGCTTCACAGTCAATTCATTTTCATTAACAGCATAACAAAAAGGTAGGATTGTAAAGAGAGAGAGCACAAACACATTTACCATAAATAGTTATGACATTCTATTAATATTCTGAAGAGAAGGAAGATAAATGGCAGTTCGCGATCATGCTCAATTGAGTTAGATTTTAGAAAAAAAAAAAAAAAAAAAAAAAAAACAAACTTCAACAAATGTTCTGTATGTAAAGGGGAAGGGAATTCTTCTGTAGTGTGTGCAGCAGATAACAAATGGGTAAAAAAGACAGGCAAGTCTATCTCCCTCATAACAGTCTCATCAAAAAAATCTCAACCTCATTGCAATGAAGGATACACACATTTAACACAAACATACATAGACTTGAGTTTCTGGTCTGATCCAATTATCTATACACAAGCTAGCTTAATCTGTAGCTTTAAGTACAGTTCCATATTGTATATTTTCAAATATATATATATATATATATATAAAATATAAATAATACAGACTAACAATGTAAGTATTTTTTCTATAGCAATATACATTATATTTATATTAAATAGGAAAAGAAATGATAGAGTTTAAAACACAATTTAATGAACAAAAGCAAGAATTGTAGAAAAATGAAAATTCTGAAAAAAAGATTTATCTAATGTTCTTAAAAAATCTAGACCGAATTATCCTTATAAAAGGAAACTGGATGCAACAATCAAGGTAACATGTCAAGAGCTGTTCACTTTTATTGATTTTGAAGGAATAAAGTGACCCAGCCATAATATGCTTATACATGGCTCTAGATGCATGGGTGTTTAGCAATGTGCATAATTGCAAACAAGAGATTCATTAAAATTATATCAGTTACATCATTTATTTAAAAAAAAACTTAAACCAAATTTGTATACAATAAGAAGTGCTTTATATATTGAATCACTGAAATATCCTATTTCTGTTTAAAAAAAAAAAAAAAAAAGAAGTTATTGCTATAAGAAATCTATTATTTTTGAATACAAAAGTCTATGTAACTATGATAAATTACTTGAAAGAAGCATATTTAAACAAACATTTTTGTGGCTACACAAAGGCAAAACATAGGTATTTACATATTAATCTGGGATTATCTTTATAATTTTTCAAATGCTTCTTTGAATTTTGATAGGAATGTTCATCAGCACCAAAATAGAGGCAAGAGCTGTTTTAGCAATTTCACATATCAAAAGCCCATCTCAGCAGAATAAAACTGATCTATTCAAGAGAACAGCATCAAGTGTTAAAGATCACACTAAATTTCAAGAATATGTAGGGAAATAAAATAAAACCAATGAATAAAATAATACAAAATAAAACGTTATAAAGAAACCAGAAAGGGTTTTTGGTCAAATGTGCAATTTTATGACCCCACTTCTGGAAAGGAGAAAATCTTTCAGTTTCTACTCTTGGCTTCAAAATGAGAACCATGTGGTAATTACATTCCCACTGAGGAATGTTAGTTTCCCCAGTTCATTAACGGCTGAAATCTATTCCACTTTCTGACGATATCTTTCAAACATGTTTTAGCAGCCTTAAGTAGAGATTTGTCCATACCAACTCAGTACAAGGCTGATTTTGAGCTCAACCATCTTTACTACTCGTTCTTATCTTTATTTCCCATAATTTCTGAATCAAAAAGGAAAACAGACATACTCAAGAGACATTTAACTTTGTTTCAATACAGTCAGTATAAAAAGAATAAACGTCTGTAGCAATAAAGTTTTTTTGCATGCTTCTTCTATTTCTCTTTTGTTTATATATTGAACACTCACCTTTGCCTAAAAATACATACAAAAACCACAACGTTGTTAAAATCCACAAATATGACTGAAGTTGTGAGTTTTTCATGAGACAGGTTTAGAAATATCCAATAGAAAAGTAAGGACTTATATCACATGCATACACATTTTATTTATATTGTGTGTGTATATTCCAATCTATATAGAAATGACTGCAAAAACATCTACCTCCCCAATCCCCAAATTTATAGACAAAAAATACAGATGCATGCTGGGATTTGTGAAGCTTTAAAGAAACTAGAAAGATGATTGAAGAGAATGACAGTGAAAATACTGTAATTAGCTTCAAAATGCAGAAGCCAAGACCAAAGCCACAAACTAATAACAACCCTACTTGTTTTACATGTGGTAAACCATGCCAAAAAAGCTTTGACTGTCAAAATAAAATTCTGAATTATTCAGTAAATAATTCTCCCATAAAATGATAGAATTCCAATCCACTCAGCAAAAATATTACGTCATGTGTGTCATAAAACTGGACATAAAAGTACTAAGTGCAGAAGCAAAAAGAAGGACCATTTCATTAAAAAAAATGTTAAATATTAAAATTAATTTCTAATTTCAACTGAACTAGACACCATTTTCCAACAGAAATGGTTTACTTGTTGATTGTGGAGCCACAACTCACGTTATTACTGATGAATCTAAATTTATTAGCTTCAATAATGATTTTAATCCAGAAAAATCACTACATTGAACTGGCAGATGGAAGTAGAACAAATAATATTGCCTTAAAAAGAGTAATGCTCAAGTTACTTTAACTGTCACAGAAGAAAATATACAAGATTGCATTTTAAAGGATGCTCCTTATATCTCTACATTTAAACAGTGTGCATTCCCGGTACATGCTGCTACTGAAAAAGGGAGCTTCTGTAAAATTTGTAATTACGCAGAACTTGTATACCCTAATGGTGTAAAATTTGACATAAAAAAGGAAGGACGCTTGTATTATTTAAATATTGTAATAACCTCCAAAACAGTTAAGCATAGCCTAAAACAATGGCATCAAATTCTTGGACATTGCAATCTGATGGATATTATAAAACTACAAAACATTGGGGAAGGCATGAAAATTACTAATAAATCAAATTTAAACTGTAAAATATGTATCCAAGGAAAAATGGTACAATATAAAAATAAATTACATGACACACAGGCAAATAAAATATTAGATCTTGTTAATTGTAATCTAGCTGGCCCAACTGAGCTGAGATCTTTGAATGGTTTCAAATACACACTTTATTTTGTTGACAACTATTCCAGTCTAATCATGATTTATTTTCTTAAACAAAAAAGGATACATTTCTTGCTACGAAGAAATATTAGGCAGACATCACTCCATATGTTTCTGTAAAATGTCTAAGAAGCAATAACACAGAATTCATTCCTGAAAATTTTGAAACTCTTCTAATCAATAATCATATTAAAACATGAGAATTCAACCCCATACTCTGCACACCAAAATGACACTGCAGAAAGATCTTGGCAATTTCTATTTGAAATGGGAAGATATCTACTAATTGACTCAAAACTACCAAAATTCTGATGGTCATACATTATTATTACAACTGCAGATACCAGAAATTTGTAGTCAAAAAACTGGAAAAACGGCCTTTGAAATGTTTACAGGTTGCAGACCTAACCTCAGTAATATGCAGTTTATTATGCCTACATACAAGGTGGAAAGAAGTTGGACACTAAATGTGAAAAAGCATATATGCCAGAAACTAAAAAGGTCAAAAGAGTAAGATGTGTAAAAATTAATGAAAACTTTGAAATTCCTACTACATCTGACAATTTTTCACTTCCAGTTGAAGAAAATGCAATATGAGTTCCCAACTATTTGGAGAGAAATCCTTGTGGGGAGGAAAACAAGTCAAATTGTACAATCAACAAAAAAAAAAAAACAAAACAAAAAAACAAACAATAATACAGGAGATAATCTTAGTGTGGAAATATCTGACAGATGATACTCCAGCAGGTGCAAAAAAAATGCCTGAATACTTAAAAGATTATGTTGTTCAAAATTTGAATGACATGGTAAATCCTACTATAGACTATTGCTGTTCTGTAAAATATATACCCAATACTTATATTGATACTATTATTGATACTTCAAATGATTCTATAAAATGATGCAAGGCCATGGAAAAAGAAATATGTTCTAAAAATGAATGACGCAAATAAATTAACTACATTCCCAAATGTTAAAACTCCTTAGAATTTGGTGGGTCTATACTATTAAAACTAATAAAAATGTCAACAATTTAAAATGACTCATATTGGGCAACTTCTTTTCTTTCTATGGAATTATTTTTAAACATAGATTGTATAAATTTATGTTTAAAAATAATTCCATAGAGATGAATAAAACAAAATATATAGAAAAGATTCTAGCCAAATTTGGAATGCAAGATTGTAAATTTTGATCAATGCTTTGTGAAACGGATATCAATATACTTGATGAAAGTAATGCTGAATCAGCAGATAGGAAATATTACCGAGAAATAGTAGCTTAATATATATTATACCTGCAGTTTATCCAAATATATGTTATGTGGTAACAAAATTGTCACAATATTCAGCAAACCTAACTATAGTTCACTTGAAACAAGTTCTATGCTTTTTAAAAGGAATAAGCACACATTGTCTAGTGTTTAATAAATCTAGTAAGCCCTTGGGTTTAAAAGCATTCTGTGATGCCACAGTATTATTACACAGCATGGTTTTCAATTATTGTCAAAGTACAATGATTTCTTGGAAAATGGGAAAACAACCTACAGTAACATTGTCAACATGTGAAGTGGAATATATGACATTAGCAGCAACAATACAAGAAGCCTAAATTCCTTATTCAATTATTAAATACTATGATTAATTCAAATGAAAAGAAGCATGTCACTATATTGTGACATGCTTAAACCCTATCTACCACCAACGTTCAAAACATAAGGACTGAAATTCTAAATGGCACAATAAAGAGGGACTATATTTCATCAGATCAAAATGTCACGGATTTATTTACTAAACTTATCAGCAGTGTAAAATTAAATAATTTTTTTAATAATCTAAATGGAGCACAATCCTGAACTTCTTGCTTGACACCATTTTGGTTCCCCCATTTTTTCTTACCACTTTTTGTAACTTAAAGAAATAATATTAAAAAAAGATTTTAAAAAAATGTTAAAAATGTATCCACCCAAACAAGAAAAAAATTCTGACATATTCAAAGATTAAAAAAAATATTAAAACAAAAAGAGAAAAATACAAAAACAATTATAATATTTACATGTATATTGTTTGTATTTATTGACAGAAGGGGGAAGGGGAGGGAAATGAGTGCACTCATCTATTTGATTGAGGAGGGGGGGTTGTTCGTTCCAATCTATATAGGAATGACTACAAAAACATCTCCCTCCCCAAATTTATAGACAAAACATACAGATGCATGCTGGGATTTCTTCCTAGCCAATAAGATAGACCACTTCTTGGTCTCATCTGCTATATTTCTGTTCTTTCTTGTTGGTATAGACAAGCGTATGGTTGCAAGAAAGAAATACGACAACAGTAGAAATAGATTTACGTGGTTTATTTCAACAGGAACGTGAGGGTTCGGGACAGCTACCTTGTGATAAAGTTCATAAGCCGGATTTCGGATCTGGTCGATCTCTCATAGTAGTTCACACATGTTGACGGTGGTTGACGCTCCCCTGCTGTCAGCAGCTGGACGTGACAGGTCTCTATCCTGGGCACCTGTAGACTGACCGTTGAACTTCCGTGTGACCCCTTTTACAGCGTTTTTTATGGCTTAACAGGCTCGAGAAACGAAGCGAGTATAATTAGGAGGGAAGCATTTTTATTGGACAAAAAATAGAGCACTTTAAATAATAGTGTGTCGGAAACATTTGTAAAGAAAGATAATAGTCATTTTGTGACGGGGCTTTGTCCCATTTACATCCGGTTCTCGCTCTTGAGTATTTGCCTGTAAATCAGCCGAGATATGTCTTATTTTATTTTATAACATTGTCTTGAAGTGAGAATGCTGTGATCACTTGTCTGTATCCCTTTTGTGTCTTAACACCATTCTTAGTTTGTAAACTTTTTGCTTATTGTTGCTTTGACTACTTTTGTTTTGCATATATTTTGTTTGCTTTGTATTATTTTTGCCCTGTTTTTTTTTTTTTTTCTTTCTGTTATTGTAAACTTTGTCAATTCTGTTTGTTGGGTATTTCTGCCAATTATATATATATATATATATATATATATAAAGGATTTTTACATAACATAATCATGTGCAGGTGATGTAATGGTTAGTGACCTGAAACAAGAAATAAGCAAGCCCATTTTGAATTCCAATCACGTTCAGTACATTTGCTTTCAAGTAAATACCAGAGAAAGTTATGAATTCATTCTAGTTATAGGGTAAATAGGCAGGTAGACTATCCATGGTTGGCAACTAGTCTAGAAGAAGGACAACTGAATTAAAAAACATTATTAACCCTGGCATAGCACATACTATGCAGTCATCAACAAGAATATAGTGTTCATAATGACTATAATCTCAGCTGCAGTTAATCTATGACAGAATCAATGCATTAACATCATCATATACATGCATACATTGTTGTATATAAAGAGTATTAAGGCAGCAGTTTTTTTTATTGATTTTTACATTTTAAGTTAACTATTCTTGTATATGCACAAGAGTTTATGCTTATATTCAATGAGTGTAGATATTGTCTGAATGTTTGTAATGGAATGCTTTCAACCATACTTCTGGTTATTTTCAAGGTCTGCAGTTACTATAAAGACATTACCTTTCAAATACTTTTATAATGATGTTGGCTATTATACATTTTGGCAATGTCATAGAAAGATGACTGATAAGTGAAACTTTGTTATTGGCTAAATGTATAAATGGTTATTAAATATATTTAAAACTGCAGTTTTAATGTTGAAAGAAATTTTATCTAGTCTTTGATTTGTTGATTTTAGGGTTAGAGCTTTTAATGTTAGGAGTTTTACAGTTAATATGTAGTATACCTGTTATACTAGTAGCAATCATATTGTAGAATAATATCTATTGATATGGACATGGATTATCTTCTAATCAGCAAGGTATCAGATTAACCTATACGATATAGTAGTTGTTATATGATAGACATGAATTTGATGTTTGAACATAATAGGGAGTGTAATTCCCTAGAGAATTCATAGATTATATTGTTGCAGGATAAGCTTCATTAGTAATAATGAGTTTCAGTGCTTTTAATTTTTTTTTTATAAATTCACATTGTATATATTAATCTTATTTAAGTGAAGATGTGTAGCACTGTAATGCTTTTTATGGATGTTTAATCTCATTTTTAATTTGGTTGCAATAGAATATTGCTATTGTTTTCTTTACTTTTCATGTTATTGCTATGGAGTTTCTTTAAAGTTAGTTTTATTTTTATATCAACAACAATGAGGAAATCTTTTTTATAAGTATTTGATGCTATTGAGTAGTTTGAAGAAAAGGTGTATAGGAAGAGAAGTTTCACCACATTGATCAAATTTTTAATAAAAGGTATTTTATACTGGCTCTGATATTCACTATTATAATTCAAGAGACCAGAATTTGAGCTTGGATTGTTTTTTGTTTTTTTTGCATAACAAAATTTTAAAAAGTGTGTCTATTAGAAGCAATTAAAATATTAAAGGAAGGAATTCTATTTTCCAATATTGAGTTTGCAGGTGAAATGGTGGAATTTTTTATATTTCATCAAGGTAATTAAAGAAAAGTCTGCAGCCTAACAGTTATTAGCTGAATATTTATCTGAAATGTTCATTGTATAATATTCAATGCAGTTAATGGAGAAATGTTGGGTTAAATACACTGACAAGAAAGAGTATGGTGAAAATAAATATATTTCTTGGATACAGATTTATTGATCTACCTGCATATAAGCAAGTAGATATGCAAACACATAATAGTTAGCATTGAGCTGAGTGCTGCTCTGACAACTTTTTGTAGTTGTCAAACTAATTCTTAACACTCACATCCTGGTGAATATTGAAAAGTGTTTCCTTGTCCAGAGGGGGCAGAATATTACTACTCATTTCCTATATAAAGAAAATAAAATAGCAAAAACATGGCAGTCTGGGAAAGAGGTACCCAGTGCCACTATTCAGCTGAAACATAATAATCTTGGTTTGTGAATACCTTCTACAGCCTGTTCACCTAATTCTTCTGTTACTTCAGACCTTCGGGGTAGATTCCTTAGTAATTTAGCTACACTAACAACATAGTATTTATTCTACTACTTATGATGATGGTAGACCAGGATTAGCTGTAAGAGACCATGCCATGCAAATATACTATAGAGGCAATCTGCTGCTGATCTGTCTGACTTCTTTTCTACTAATACCAGCCTTTTGGCTAGCATCAAGGCGACTTACAGCATTATGGTTTCAAGATTTAAATTAATTTTGCCAATAGTACACCCACAAGACAAAAATAGTCTTGAAACATTGTTACAAGTCAGGACCAATTTTTGTTTTTGAAAGACAAATGAAAAAGATGCTTTGTCTTTCTCTTGGAATGATGAACATGACTTTTAGTTTAAATTCACTGTCAGCATTGCTCTACTGATAGAGTTAATGTAACTCCTTTAAAGGCACTAGCATTCTGGTAGATTTTGACACAAAGTTCCTGATGGCATTAATTTCCAAGAAAACCTTGCTTGCAAACATTGAATATTTGGCAAGTGTTACAACTAGTACAAGCCTTTTATATTTTGAATTTTTTATTTTCTTCTAAAGCAACAACTTTAAAGTTCCTGCTGAAAGTTTGCCATATTAAGTCAACTGTATGTCTTCTATTTCCTTTTTGCTGCTGCCTTCAAGTCAAACTAAAAGTAAACATCTTATTTCAACCAGTGAAAGTTTTCTATTTTTAGGACAAATTAAAGTTGAATTTCTTTTACTTGCCTGAATCTTGAATTTTTTTTCAGTATGATGCAAACATACAAGTTTCATTTCTTTGGCCACTCTCAAATTATAACAACTTCTAATTACACTTTCAAACTTAATACATTTTGTTTCTTTGTTGAACTTTTGTTTACTGTTCATGTGTCTATCAATAAGAGACAAAAAGTAATACAATCTGAAAAGTTTCAATGCAAAGATTAAACTGTCTGGAGTGTGAGTATATATATATATTATATAAAAGAGAGAAAGACCTGGTGCTATTTCTAAATGCTGGCTCACACAAGATAGCAATAAAAGTCAATACTAAATTTGGTTCACACATGCTATTCATATTCCATGAATTTTTTTGTAGCACTTAATACATATCCCGAAATATATAACAATCAGCTGTTTGTCATTTCCAACTGGCTCTGAGATTTCATTGTTAATTTTAGATATATTGAGAAAAATAAAAACAGCAAGATTTTTAAATAAAGAAATATCAAAATACAACTTTGAAGATAATTTAAGAATAGACATGAATTTGTTGAAACTTATGCAAACTGTTTCATACAACTTCAAGCTTAACAATATATATTCTATTTTTCTATTAAAAATTTCCAAACATTTTCTGCTGTCATTTAAAAATTTCTTTAGTTAAAATAAAAGCTCATTTTCAAATTTCCATGTTCATTATTTAATAATTCACTCCTTATATCAGCAGATTTGGAAATGAAATATGCTATGATGAGCTAACCAAATCCTTTCTTTCTAAAACTATTATTATTATCATCATCAATATGTTATTCACTTTAGATAAATTGCTAACCAAAGTATTATATGTTTAATGTAAAACAGTTCCCAAGGAAAGTTAAAAACAGAATAAGCTATAAGAATTGAAAACTTCCATATTTGTGATTTATCTTAGTTGAGATCTATTGTCAGTATACGTTATACATAAGCCTCATGATGAGCTTGCATGTCAAACTAAACCAGAGAAGCCATTTAAAATATCTAATACAAAACAATCCTAATAAGTGATTATAAGATATAAAGGCTATTAGAAACATCAGTAACTATAGCAATGAAGATATTTCTTGTTTAATCAAACTACATATAAAGCAAAGGTGACAAAATACATAGTTCATTTATCACAATCAACTTTGCCAATGAATGAAGCTAACATCTGTTTTAATTTACAATTTTCTTTCAATTTCTTAACAGGAGGAAATGTGTGTACAAGAAATAACCAAAGCAGCTCAACACCGTTTTAATCAGTTTCTTTACTGTTGAATAGATTGTGCATGTTCCATATGAAAAGTTATAACTAATTTTTAATTCAACAATTACTTCAACAGGAATTTTTATTATATCCAAATGACATCAGCCCAATGGAAAAGAAAGTGAAAATACATTAGTCACATATTTATTAGAAACAACTAAAGACAGTTTTATTAGGTTTAATATTGCTACTTTAGTTTTTAAGAAAAGAACCAAGATGATGTGATATTCTGATGGTTTAAGTGGATAACATTGCAAAAAACAAATCTGTACACCTATTTCTTGGTCTGTTTTTTTAGATATCCTATTGGTCTGTTTATCAGCATATTCTCTCTCTCTCTCTATATATATATATATATATATATATATGTGTGTGTGTGTGTGTGTGTGTGTGTATATATATATATATATATATATATATATATACACTGAAAAGAATAGATTTAAGTTTCAGATGCTGTATTCATGTTAATGAATTTATCATGAATATGGCATGAAAGAAAACAGCAGTATGCAATTTCTATGACAAAGGATTCACAAAAATTAAAACTCCATTAAAAGATTAATATCAATAAAAACCAAAATTTTTAAATATGGATTTCAAAAAAATAAAATAAATAAATAAATAATCAAGATTTTTTGATAAATATAAATTTTCTCTAAATCTTTTAACAAATAAGCACAAACAAATATTAAAGAGAAATTAAATTGAAGGTCCTAAAATAATAAAACTAAAACAAAAATGGGTGGTGGGGGTTGTAAATTTTGGTATTATACACAAAGAGACCATAGATAACAAATATATTGTTTATTTGTTTGCTTTTAACCGATATTCTACTGCCTCTATGTATAAGAGCAATGAGTAAAATATTGAGTTATACATTTTGTTATTTTGGAAAAGATATTAACCAATTTTATCCATTTTTTTTTTAAAGATATACCATAAAAAAAGCAGCTATCTGAAAAATATTAAAAATGATGACTCCAATAAGAGTATATGTATATGTACATTTTTTTTTTTTTTTTTGTTGTTGATAGCAGCTGGTTTGACCTTTTTTTTTTTAACCACTATCAAAGAGAATGCTTTCAACTTCCTCATAATTATATACTT
Source organism: Acanthosepion pharaonis (assembly GCA_903632075.3). Taxonomy (NCBI): domain Eukaryota; kingdom Metazoa; phylum Mollusca; class Cephalopoda; order Sepiida; family Sepiidae; genus Acanthosepion; species Acanthosepion pharaonis. The sequence goes on from CAHIKZ030001050.1 coordinate 621,585, forward strand.
TTGTGTCATTTTCATAATTATGTTAAAAATGTTTTTTTTGTGTGAATGTTATCACAATTAGTCTTTTATGACTATTTTGTTTAAAGTGTGTGATATGATCAAACTATTAAAGTTATTACTTTTTACTTTATAGACTTTTTGATTTGTAACTGTCTTAGTGGAATTGATAACACTTGATGAATTTATAAATGGCATTTACACCCATAATATTGGTCAGTTGTTAGAAAGGTATATCTTTATTTTGATATTGATCTGGAATTAATTCCTTGTTATCTTTAAAACATGGAGAAAAATGTTTGGAGTCTTTGGTAAATATACCAAGGAATATTATTTACATGGCTTGCAAGTATTAAAGTAGACATTAAAATAATATACATGCATTTGAAGTCTCAATATCTGAATCATTAAACTTACCAATATTTCCAAATGGCAAATGGTTATCCAGAGATCATATTAAAAATGTGTGTGGAACTGTAGCTGCATGAAAGAAAGAAATTATTAATAATAATTTATAAAATTAAGAACAAAAACACACACATATATATATATATATATATATATATATATATATATATATATATATATATATATACAATCTAAGTGAATCCTAATAATATAAAATATTAAAACTGATCCACAAAAAAGAGCTCAATGTATTTATTATAACAGGGCATATATATATCTCACTATCTTTTGTATTTTAGTTATTCTTTTGTACCAAATACAAGTGTTTTCTGGAATAATCATTCCGATGGTAATTTTCCATCTTATAAGAATATTGATTCAAATAAATGTCCCATTAGAAATTTTTATACAAGTTTAGTAAACATGGAACATAATAGTTGTCCCATGGAGAAAATTACTTGAAAAAAAAAAAAAAAAAATAAGCAGCATACCATACTCAATAAGCACCATGCCCAGGTGTGCATGGAGTGCAGGGGCAGTAACTGAAAAAATATAATTGAATTTTGCCTGCACTTTTATTTGGCACACAAGCATCTTTTAGGAAAATGTTTAAAACTGTTAATTGAAAACGAGAATGTGGGCAAATAGAATTTGGTTTTGAACATAAGTTATTTCATATCAAATTATATAATCTTTCAAAATTATGTCCTTTCCACAAATCTTTAAGTAGACTTGCTAGTAAATTTAATTATATATAAACTGAATCTCTTTTTTCTTTTTTTTTCTTTAAAGTAGAGCAGAAAATTTTAGCTAGTACAGTCATCAATTTCATCAGTGACAGTTGTTGATAAAAGTTAACAATAAACCAAGGACAACAATAGTTTATAGGTTATTATGCAGTCACTTTAAATTGTTTGAAGAAAAAAAAAATGATAATAAATAATAATGCAAACCTAATTGAAAGGATTTTTGATATAATAATAGGAAGAGTATTATGACTTACCTAACAGCCGAAAAAGTTACTGATAGAAAAGATTGATGTTCAAACCCTGGTGAAAGCCAGGACTTGAAATTTTTTTTTTTATAGGTCAGTTCTCCCCCATGAGAAAGATTAGTATAACACAAAACCAGTTATATTTAAATAGTCACACAAGATTCAATATCACTCAGATATTAAGGATAAAATGTACTTTTCATACAAAAATAAGCAAATGATAAAGCTGCTTCAGTGTTTAACAAAATACAAAACTGTTCTCAAAAACTAAATATTTAGGAATGCCTTACATAAATAATACATCTTTTTTAAGAGTGTAAAATAGGAATGCCCTAAGGAATTTTTTTCTCAAGTCAGAACAGAAAATTTCAAGCTTAACATAGAACAGAAAGGAAGACAAAGTCAGTGTGAGTGTTGAAATATATGATCATATCTGCAATTGGTCTAACTTTTCAAAATATGTATAAAATAGTTATGTCTAAACCTAGCTATTAATCCAAGTATATAACAATGAATATTTACATATATTTTTGTTTGCATTTGAAGATGATTTGTAAATATCTGGCAAAGCAAATGCTTATGAGAAATCACTCAAACGTATGTTTGTCTACAAAAATGATAAGCATATGTTTATGTGGATGACTATTTTTATTGTTAATAATTCAATCTACATTTGCTACAAGTAGATATTGAGATTCTTTTTTTTTGCATGCAACACTGCCTGCAAGACAAGTACAGTAGATGGTGACATCTGTGAAAAGGTTAATTCAAATGTCAAAAAAAAAAAAAAAAAAAAAAACTTTGAATTTCAGTCAAAATATTTCAATGATTTTTTTTTTTTTAGTTCTTTAAGCCAAATATTATGACAGATGGAATGATTAAATAATCCTGGCTTTCTAATAACAGACATGTCTAAACATGTACCAAATTACAGGCTTTTGAGAAGCAACAAAGACAATTTAAAACATCAGATCTAACAATAAAATAAGCTGTAGCATATGAATAATACTAATTTAGGTACCTCCAAGGAAATATAATACCAAAGGTTCAAAATGAAAACTCTTTCTTGAAGATTTTATTTTAGTTTTAATTTCAAGCTAATAGATTAAATTTAATATTTTCAATAAACTTATTTTCAATAAATACTCTATTTCAAAAATAATTTAAATTGACTGGAAGGTTTTTTTTTTTAAATCACTTATTTTAGTCATTTTTAGCCATCTGTCAGCACACACAACATAGTTCTCTTTACAAAAATCCGCACATTTATACATGCACAAAAAAAAAAAAAAATTCAAAATTCTTTTTAAAATACTGAATTGTAGAAAGTTTTTCCATTTATGATTAGCAAATGTAGTTTTTACTTAATAACAATATCACCTAACCTATGAAAATTAGTACAGAATTTTAAAAGATTTATGAATTATTATGATTAAAGTTTTAAAAATGAAAACAATTCTTGTAAAAATTCATTATTCATCAAAAAAAAAAAAAAAAATAAAAAAATAAAATTTTTTTCTTAAGACAATAGTGTCCATAATATATCTTATTCATAAAAATAATTATTGTCATAGTTTTATTGTATTTTTTCATTTTCTGATTAAAAACAGATTTTTGTTAACTGGTGGTCCTGTTTTTTTTAAAAAATAAATAAATCGTTGATGATTTAAATTCTCCAAGAAGTTTTGCTTTTAATTAATATAAATATTAATCCATACAAAAATGAATTTCTCAAAATTTCATAAAATTAAATAAGTGGGGGGGGGGGTGTAAACAGATGTAAAAAAAAAATATTTTTAAACAATTTTATTCATTTGTGAATAAGTCTTGAAAGTTTCATTAAAGTCCGACAATTATTTGATTTTTACAAGAATTTCCAACTCAACGTGTTCTTCACCATGAGACGATGCTAAAATTTCCTATACTAATTTGTAGTCACTCATTGAAAAAAAAAAAAAAAAAAAAAAAAAAACACCTAAAATTTCAAACGTTCTAAAAAGAAACAAAACTTGGAAAAATATTTTTTTTTTCTTTTTGATCTTTTAAACAAATGTAAATAACATTTTAATAAAATCTATAATATAAACTTTTGGAAGACATCTTTGAAGTTTAAGAGAGTACAAATCAATAACAATTAAAAAATGCTAATATATAATTTAAGTAATTGTCTACGAGTGGTTTAAAATGTTTATAATTAGAAAAACTATTTAAACATGTTTTTAAACATTACTTTAGATTATTTCAAATTAAAACAACAGCTTATTTATATGCAGAGAAGGAATTAAAACGAAAACATTTAACAAAAGGCTGATAATATAGAAATTGTGACACTAAATGCAAAAATGAAGGACAGTTGTATGAACAACATAAGAAACCCAATCAAAGAGAAAAAAAAATTTAAAAAAAAATTCAGTTTAATCTTAAAGAAAAACCTCTTTGAAAAGGATTCAAAGGAAACATGTATTTTGAAAATAATGTCTGCATACATACACATCGATAGATACAATAAATTATATCATTTTTATTATTTTAAAATAGCAATGTTTATCCAAAAGTCTCATTAATATATGGAAAAATGTCAATAAAATTGACGAGTAGGAGGATATGCTTTATTTTTCTCAAAATAAATTCCTGCATGAACCTCTGACAATATTCAAACAGGAATTCTCTAAAATCCCATATAAATTTTACAATATTTTGAACACATTCTAGAAATGAGAGGAAGAAAGAAAACAGTCCGAGACCAAAAAAACAACAAGTAAAAAGTAATTACATAGTGTGAAAATTCAATAATTTAAATAGGACTGAACAAATTTAGTATGTTTTGAAGCAAGAGTTCAAATAACATTTTCTTGAAATTTTAACCTAATCTTCTGTCTTATTATTGTGAATAATGTAGAACAATTACTAACTATATCTGAATTGCTTCATGATTTAAAAATAGATTGAACATTCTATTCTTTGCTTTATAGGTATTAATATCCAAGAGGATATTAATTTAAGCTAAGATGAACCAGTTCCTGGTTCAATAAAAGCTGTTTAAATCAAGCTAAACCAGACAAGCAACCTTTACTCCACAGAACAAGTTAGAAGCCATCAAGGTCACATTAGATGTAAATTCCATATTGAAATTTGAGTGACTGTCAGGAAAGGAAGAATCAAACTTTATTAAAAATAGCAAACCGAGTGGAACATTAGCATTGAAAGATAAACATGATTCCATTTAAGCCAAAACAGCTACAGAATAAATCGGCTTTTCAAGGAAAAGAATGTAACATCGTAAAAATAAATTATATGAATTAAAAATGCAGTTATAAAAATTATATATTGTTGTGTACACACACACACACATATATATATATAAGATAAATGAAGAATAAACAAAACAGTGGAAACTCAAGTTTCACTTTAGTCAGGGCAGGTTCAATCTTTATCTTGTGCCACTCGCAGTTTAAGTTTAAATATGGAGAACTCATGGTTTTTTTGTTAGCATGGACGCAAGATAAATATTGAACCTGGCCTGACAATTCTTCATTTATAAAGGTGTAACTTGAGTTGCCTCAGTTTTATTATTCTCCATTTTTATCTTATATTTTATAGGCTCTACTTTATATACAGGGTGTGATGGATAAATTGTCGTCTAAATTACACAAAAATGAAAATAACATGGACATCTCATGTTATAACATATATTTATTCAATAAAAAAAAAACAAAAAAAAAAACGCCATTCACTTCAACCATGGCTTCCAGATGACTTTGGAATCTCCAACTCTCATATATGTAAGAGGCTATGAAATATTAGAAGACAAAGCAAAGATATAATAATGATCGATTTACAAAGATATCCTCCTACTGATGTGGTAATTCAAAGGTGGAGATAATGATGATACTATTTGATAGCAATCTGTGAGTATAGGTTTTGTTTTTAAAGTGATTTTTACGAAAGTAGGTTATTAAAAACAACCAATTCAAGAGAAAGTGGCATCCATTTGTCTCATGAGACCATGAATCTGTGTATGAAAAGTCTTTCTCCAGACAGAATTGGTAGAGCAATATCTGTTAGGGTTATAAAGATCCACACACTAGTGACAGTCATGGATGCAGTAACTGCACTTGCAGGTGCTGCACTCCAGTGTTGTTGATGTTCTTTTTCATTGAGTATGCATTTTTTTTTCAGCCTCACTGTTCTTTTTAGATACCCACTAAGATCAGGATTTAGAATTTTCTATTGAATTTAAAGATCAGTCAACATAGGACCCACACAAGGGTGGAGGGAATTTAAAAAATAGCATATTTTTCATGGCTCAGGTAAATGTGCATGAATTCTTTCATGACCACTGGAGATAAATTTAAGACCTCCCCCCTCCCCTTACAAATTTTGCATGACTTTTCAAAAGTTCATGTGAAGATTTTACGAACCTACAATATTCCCATAGCCCAGTGTGAGACATACTTTTGTCATTGCTTAACAAAAAAAGATGCCCATCCATGCCTCATTATTATCAAAATAATGTACAGAAACAAGCATTGGTATAAATCAAAACTATCACTGAATTTACTACTGACACTATCATTCACATAATCCAATTCCATCTTTTGATAGTTTTGTCATTCCATAATATAATTTTTTGCTTTATTCAAACTTTCATGAGAAAGTAGTGAGAGTGAAATAATAATGAATTCAGAGGACTAAAATTTGTTATCCTATGTGAGATTTTTGCCTTTTACAGAAATTAGCTGGTGAGCCAAGAAGGAAAGAAAGTAATGAGCATAAACAAAATTCTTTGATATAAAATGAGGAGAAAAATTAAATTAATCAGAAAAGTATCTGTAATCATATGAAAGGTTTTGTTTCAGTTCCTTGCAAACAACATTGAAGTACTTGCCAGTGTAAAATTACTTGCCAATTATTGGCCACTAACCAGCACATGGCACTTCAAAGAATTGTCTCTCAACAATTCAAGAAAGCTAAGTATTTCAAACTCTGTTCATCTACTTTTGAACATATGCAAATCATATATCACTTCCATGAGCAATGAAGTCTCTTACCTTGGTGTCAGATCATTTAATCTGTTATATGAACATTTCTTCATGACAATATTTTAAGAATTCTGATTTATTTTTCTGAAACAAGCTGACACTACTTCAAGAATGTAAATTCATTAATAAATTCCTTGTTTTGTTAAAATTACCTGTGTGTGCTTCCTAGTCATTATCATTCCTCATTAACCTTCTTGATGTGGACAAATCAACTGTTTGTTTTAACCCCTAAGCATCACTATAGCACGTTACACATAAATTGATTTTGTTTTGAGTGCCAGGTCCTGAGTTTCAAACAGTAACCAATAACTGGGTCATACTTAAAGGTGGAAACTGAGACAGGTATATGGTTCTGTGATCAAATACTCTGCTTCTTGATGTACTTCAAAGTATGAAAAGTTAACAAATGACACCACCAACTATGATAGTAAATCATGAAAAAAGTCCCAAAATGAGGACCATCACAGGTCTATACTCCCAAGCACTTAGCACTGTACCATGTTGAACTGACAGATCTTAATTTCCCCATGTCAAATTGAATTGTCACTAAATAGTTTTATAATGAATAGGTTTCACTTTGAAATAGGAATTTATTTTGTGAAAAAACATTTTGATTTTATAACAGACTGTGCAGTTTTAAAGATTCTCATATCATTAAAAATCATCTAGTATTTGAACCTAAGTTCATTACATCAATCTAATCATACATATTAATACTTCATTCAACTTTATGGTCTTGTTTTCATGTAAGGGAGAGTTTATTGAAGAAGAATTTAACAGAAATATAAAAAAAATAGCTATAATGACAATTAAAATTAGGTATGAAAGTCACATTATGCAATTTGATATCTTTGTGTTTTTTTCAACTTTCAAGAAACAGTTACATTTTCATCAGCTCTGAAAATATGTTGTGTTAGAATTTTTTAAATTAAATAATTCCAAGCAAAAATGGAATTTTATTTTGTTTATTTTTTTTTAATCATTTAAGTATCATTTTTTGATTCCTTGGAAAAAAAAAAAACAACCATCAGGATGCACAATTTCAAGTTACTTGAATCAAAATTGATTGAATTATTATAATTTTAGGATGTAATAACATGTTGCCAAAGAATATTCAATTTAGGAAAATGGTGAAATCTTCAGATGCATTGAGAATGGTGTTTCTGTGAATATCTAGAGCTAAACTTCTCCAGTTCTTAGTTTTATGGTATCTTAATATCATTAAAAAATTAGGGTAATCTGAGAGAAGTGGTGTTGGGGCCTGGTTGAGTAGACATGAAATGCCCCCTTTTCAAAATATCAACAAATCATGAACCTCTCCTGTAACTATTACCATTAAATTACTTGTTGAATAATAAATTAAGAAAGTTTTAGTCGAGAACAGCAACAAGTTGAACACTCGAGTATGGAAGAGGAAAGCATTTTGAGCACAATAAAAATATGTACACACACACACACACATATATATATATATATATATATATATATAATGGTTGTCCTTTGATTCCAAAAAAGAGAGTGGTTGGTGCTAATGTTGCACAGTGGCATGGTTCTCTTTGAATGTCGATTTTTTTGACACAGCTTCTACGAAGTTTGCTGAGATCTGGTAAACAATGGAATACCAATGCAATCAGTTGGCAACACACTCTTTTAGCTTCTTTGGTTCAAGTATCAGTGGCGGTTAGTTTTCATTGTATCTTTGTACAGCCTTGTTGTCTCCTGCCACAACTCTCTATAAAACAGGTATTTGGGAATGAGATGTTCCATGCAGATGACATAGACAGTTCATCAAATTGAAGCTTGTAATCTTTGATTCAATGCTGGTTGAGGTTTCACAGTCCCAAGTTTTAAGGTTGGTGATGCAATCCTTTAAAATGATTCTTAGTATGGAGTGAAGAGACTGCATTTGAAACTTTTCCAATTTCTTGATGTGCCAGTGGTACAAGCTTCACATTTTGCATCTGTAGAGGAGAGAAGAGAGGACCATTGTATTGTTTACTTTTATTTTCACTGAATAGCATATATATTTTGTGCTTGTCTAGCACTCTTTTATGGAGTCTCCCCAGTGACAACTTTGCTGATTTGAGCATCGTTTTCTTTAACCAGAGGATGATCCTAGGAGATTGTGCTACTCAGGTATTTGAATATTTGCAAGCTGGGTGCTATCTATGATGATAGTTGAAAAATTATACACATATATATGATATATATATATATATATATATATATATATATATATATAACAAAGATCTTTAATGCCTAACAAATCATGTCAACCAGATTAATTATTAGAGACTAACATATTCAAGGTGAGCATATATTTGCAAACAAAAATGCTCAAGCTTAAAAAATAAAATAGGTCAACAATAGTGAATAGTTAAATAAAAGTTCAAATGACTTGAATAAATTAGTTGGTTTATTAAGATTATGTAAGAAAATCTAATGCCAAATTTATCAAAAGCCTATTCTTCATATAAGTTACATCTTTTGAAATTAGTGAACATGGATGTAAGAAAGCCTTCACAAACTAATGTTAGTAACCTAATAACCTAAATACTTATAGGCTCTTAAGCACTTTGTGAATGACTATGTCTCAAGTCTTGTTTTTACACTGAAGTTTTACCCTGTGGTATCAGTAATACTAGGTTAGACAATGTTTATCATATCTCATCTTGCGCAAAATGAAACAGGCTGTTTGTGTATTGCAATTACCAGTTTTGTTTTTTCAGGAAAGATAACATTCCCCTGCAATAGCTGAATCCTCTATGAGCTGCTTTTCTAAACATTTTCTAAGAGGTGAGCTCAGGATTTCTCAGCTTGACCAAGAAGCCATTCAAAAAAATATGATTTAGTTATTTGGTCAGTACCCTCTTTAATTTTTCAAAATTAAATGTACCCAATGTCTACCGTTCCAATAAAATTCTCTGTAAGTAGCAGATTTTCTATCATAGACACATCAATTGGAGTTTCAGTTTATGTGACAAACAGCTATATAAAAAAAAAAGGTAATGAAGCAAATATTTTGGACAACAGTTGTGCCTGCAATATTTTGATAACTAATCAGAGCCAGTAAAGCATTTGAGTGAACAAGACATATTCCAAATCATGAGAACTTATTTAGAAGAAATAGTATAAGGAAACTGATAGAAACTTTTTAGAGTACATAATCACGAGAGATAAGATTTGGGTGCATCATATTACCCTAGAATTGATTCCATGATTTGGAAGCATCTATCATCACTAGCCAAATTCAAAGTTCAGCAGTCAGGGAAGAAACCGAGTTATGTTCTGAGATGTAAAAAATGGGCTGCTTGTGGACTTCATACCACATGGACAGACAGTAAATGTGGTCAGATATTGTGAAACATTGAACTAAAGGAAGCTGTCCATTGAAAGAGAATAGGGTGTAAAGTACAATGTTGTTATACACAGACGTGCCCATTTCTGACAAAATAGTATCTTCAGCAATAACATTAGGATGTTTTAAAATGTTCACCATATGATCCTGACTTGGACTCTTCAAATTATCACCTGTTTGAGATGCTGTTATTTACATTTGAGAAACAGTTCCACACAGATGACACTGTTGTTACAGAAATGAAAGGGTATCTCCATTCCCTTGATAGAATATTCTTCAAAGATGGAACAAGTACATCAATCTTAATGGTTATTATGTTTAAAAGTAATATAGTAATGCTGGTAACATATACATCATAATTTATTTGTATAGTAATAAAACATGGCTGTCCTTCACTTTTTTTGGACACTCCTTACACCAATACATGTTTTTTTTTATAATACAGAAGGATTTTAACAAATAAAATTGTGATCATTTTTTCCTTACTACAAGGTAAACATTTTTAAGAAAACCATTCTTTTATCAAATGAAAAATAAGAAATTTCATGAAATCTATACATTTCAGTCAATTCGCTTGGTTATTTTATACACAAAAGTTTTTTTTTTTTACTAAAATCATTTTAAAATGAATTATGGAAATAAAATTAAAACTACAAGTAGAAAAAGTCAATATTTGTAATCATTAAATTTTTAACTACAACTTTATCAATTATCATAGGAGACTAAGCATTTTTTAAAAATAATTATTTAAAATGAGTTTCATATATTGATTAGATTGCATATAAAATATAAAATGCTGAACAAAAACATAAAACAATCTATTCATTACTGACAAATTTAAAGATTATTTAATTAATTATTCCCTCTCTGTCAGTTCCATGAAAGAACTAAAGAAAAATGTCAGGTAATTGTTGATTATACAAATCAAAATAAACAAACACAATCTTTATATCCTAAAGTCTTAAATTTAATTGAGAAGAAAATATGATATACAAATGAAAAATAACACATGAAATCACTGCTTGTATATTATACATCTTAATATCCATTTTATTGCTAATGCAACATAGCACTATTAAAAATTGCACAAAATCATTTACATAACCCAATTAGATGCATTAAAGACTGAATGAATATTAAAAAATATTGGCAAAAAGGTTTAAAAGGTTATTCAAATATTTTTTTAATTTGTAGAAAAGTTTTTTTAATATTTTTTCAGAAATATATATTATTACAATCCTATAAGATTTTCTGAATTACCATGATAAGTTGGTAAAGTATCTCTTTGGAAATCTATGAGAAACAAACATTCCAATAATGGTTAATGTTATAGGTTGGATTTATGTTTCAATTTCATCTAATCTTTAATCATAATTGAAATCATTAAATTGGATGAATATTATTTAAAATACTGAAAGAGAAAGATTTTTTTGTAATAGAGAGATTGTTACTTTTTATATTTATTTAATAATTATATAAAATACCTATTAAAATAAAATGCTGAGGTCAGGTTAGCAATTAAGAATAGAGTAAATAGTTTCAAGAATGTCATGACAAATCAATATAGCATTTTTTGTAGCACTCTGAAAGACTAAATTGTAACATTTTAGAGCAAACACTTGCAATCAATTGTAATGTCAAAATATCAGATGAAAAGAAATTAATATTCCAAGATTTAATTTCATTCAGGTAAAAGGAGGAGTCTTGTCTAAACTATAATAGTTTTCTATTCAACTATTTCTATCTAATAATAAAAAGATTTTAAGTTTCTTGGTAAGATACAGAAAAATGTTTCAGTTAACAGTAAACTAAAGAGGACACATTCCCCTCTAGACAAATTAAAAGGAAATCATTTTGTCTTCAGCTATGGCCAATTACTTGTTTTCTTGTTAATGAAATTCATAAACTGTTAAAATAATATCATTTGCAACATAATCACAATTGAAAATGATGAAATTAATTAAGCATTGAAGTTATTATCACAAGGGAATATAAACTTATAGATAATGAATAGAAAAGAAATAAGTACAAAGTTAATTATTGAGTAGAAATTTAAAATGTTTATCCATATAGTTACCATATTATCCCTCTCATTACAAAAGTAAGAAAAGTAAAACATTAATGTAGAAAGAAACCTTTCTAAATGATGTATCTTTAAAATAACATCATATGTTAATTTATATGGCCTGACCTGATCTGTCTTGACTTGTAGGAACAAGCACTAAATGTACTTAGCAATTTAAGAGCACTTTAAAAACAATCCTTTTTTTCTAAAGAGAAAATATTTTCTTCATCACTAGTAATTATATAGAAAATAATAGGTATTTTTATACATTTTCTTCAACATATTCATTAATAAAATTAAATGTAGGACTTTTACTTTCAAAGAGAAAGAATTTCACTAAAACTGAGCATTTACAATCAAAACAAATAGTATCTAATAATTTTACATCCAGGTAACTTAATTGAATAATTTAGGAGCTATTGAAAGAAAGGAAAATTTAAATTAAGTTTTATTAACTAATTAAGTTTATAACAATCACATTTTTTCTGCCAAATAAATGAAAATGATTATCTAAAGAATAAAAATAGAATTAATCAGTAGAATATTTTCTTAAATCTTGAAACCATTTTTAAATTTATTTTATAGAAAGAAAAAAAACTGTTAGAGTATTTTGGTTTCAAGTAAAGAACAAAAAAAAAGTAGATTTCATTTATTATTGGTCTGGTCTCAAATGCTTATTAAGTTTAAGTCACAAAATTTTTTTATCAACATTAACTTTACTGAACAATATATTTAGCATTTCTTGTCCCACTTTCTTCTAGCCTTCAAGGAACTTTATTAATTTCATCAACTCAAAACATTGTTTCCTAACAAGCAACTGCTCTTGCTACCTTATGCAGTATTTCAAGGAATTGTAATTTTCTCTCATTAAGAGGATTCTATAAAAACAGGAACAAATGGTAAACCGATGGTATAATATTTGGTGAATACAGTAGAAAATTGAAAACTGCCCAGTCAAACTATGACAATTTTCACCTGGTCATCAAAGAATTATGTAGCCTTGCATCCTGAGGAATTTTTCTTTTGACTCATTTCAGATGCTTTTCATTGATTGTGGCCTTATCTTTGTGTAATTAGAATCAGTAATTCTGCTGTGCTCAGAGTGAAAGATTCTCTTCCAACTCCAGCATTAGCATCTTTGCATAAAGACCAGCCTTTGGTACAGTTAGTGGTGAATCATTTCCCAGAAAAACCACTTAAAAAAAAAAAAAAAAAAATTACTCATCAAATACAGTTGTTCGTGTGGAATCCATATATCAAATCTACTAATATAATCAAAAGCTGATACAAATGAGGGACAATGCAAGATTTGGATCTTCTGAGTGTGTTGGCACTCTTATGTTCATTATTCTCATGTAAAGTTTTCATTTGATTGCTAGCAATCTCAAACAACTATGGCATATCATTTAGTGGAAAATTTCCATTTTTAAGAGGCTTGCTCATTCACAATAATTCTTTATAAATTGTAGGAATCAATTTTAGCATTTGAAGCCCTCCTCCTCCTGCTCTCAAAAAAAAAAAAAAAAAAAAAAAAAAATAGTGCATGCAGATATGACAGTTGTCACAAGACAATCAAAAGCAATCTTTTTTGCAATGTAGTTAAAACTAAACATGACTATTGCCATCTAATAACACAAAAGTTTAGAAAAATAATTAATTTGCTTATTCTAAAAATTTTTGTGCTTCTTATAAAATCACACAAAAATATTTTTAAGAATTTTAAAATATATATATATATATATATATATATATATATATATATATATATATATATATATATATATATATATTCATTTTCATTATATATTGTCAGAAATTTAATTTCTGTATCTATCTTTCTATCTCTCTTACTTTCCTTTCCTCTCTCCTTTTCCCCGTGTGCAGTGTAAGAACTGCTGCTACTGTGTCACGTGGCGAAATCGTGTCTAACGATTGGTCGTACGTGATTTTCCCGCTTGTTTTCGACTAGATTAGAGAAATCTAGTCAGTAGTAGCAGAAAAGGGTGCCGCAGTGTGGAGACGATAAGTCGTCTTGACTTGCGACGAAAAGGAAACCTGCTTGAAGATAACCTGTTGTTGCTCTGACAAGGAAAACAGTCATAAAAGACCAGTCAAGAATATTTGTCTAAGAGAATTGAACATAAAGAACAAGTGTGTTCGCCGTGTGGAAAAAGCTTATTCTCTAGACTAGTGAAGTTTATGTTCAATTAATCAAGTGAATTATTGTTTAGCAACCAAAGAACAAGTCAGTGAAGACTTATCTAAAAAATCAGTTAAAGAAATTATTGTAAAGAGAATTTACAATAGAACATTCTCAAAGAAGTCTTCTTTTGACAATCGGGTCGAAGAGAGAAAAAAGTCAAAATTAAGCAATTGAAAAGCTACCTTCCTTCGAGGAGTTATTTCGTCCTATTGGTGGACGAAATTCTGACGTGGAAAAAAGTATGTGAAAAAATACATCTTCTAAGTCGTCTCTAGAAGTTGAATTTGTGTCGCAGAGAAAGTTTGAAAAAACAAGTGTGCATTTATTTTTAACAGGAAGCTTGCTTATCTTCCAAGGAGAGCAACTCAAAATATCTAAAAACCTTTCTGCTCAGCTACTTAAAAAAATACTAAAGCTATTTCTTTTGAACAGTAAGTTTAATTTTTCCCCTCTTTCTGCTATCTCTCTACCTCTTTCACTCCCTCTGAACTGTTATTGGAGTCCTTTTTAAGGGCTCGCCAAAGGGACGTTTTTGGCAGTTATTTTCAAGTTGTACCAGTGAACTTTAACATCAGACTATTTCATTTTCTTTTTTTTCTTTTCCCTCAATAAATTTTATAGCTATTTCAAGTGGTTTTTCCTTCTTTATCTCACTTGTTATGGTTGTATATTCATGGTTTCAGGTCTCTGTTAACTGTGTTACGCAGGATTCCCGTCATTGGACGTAATGACAAAGTTTCCCAACCTTTTTTGTGCTGAGTTTGGCTGTTACTAAGCTAAATTTCAACAAATATATATATATATATATATATATATATATATATATAATGAAAATAAAAAAATTATATACAAATGCAAACCAACATTTTCAAAATACTTTATTCAGATTTATTTTATTCTCGAATTATGTTTTGTGAGTATAAATGATTTGGTAATGCTTGCAGTCAGTTTGTGATTTTAGTCTATTAAAAAAAATTCAAATGGGTAATCACAACAAACTAATAATAAACAAGAGTTTGGGATATTTTATTTGTTTTTGATTATTTAAAAGCCCAAAAATACATTTTATTAATCAACAAAATCTTGCATTCAATTAGTTGAATAACTGACCTGTTTATTCTACAGAAGCTAAAATATATTTGAAGTAGTTACACTGTCTTAAAAAAATAAAAAAAAAATTTTTTAAAAATGAAAGAAATAGCTAAGGAAGAAAAGTTGGGAACATCTTTTTTATAACATTTCTGATAATGCTGTTAATATAAAGTTATTCTTGTAAGTTGTCCACAAATCAGGATGGTCATATAAATTTATATTACAAAATAAAGTTATACAGAAATAAATGAATATGCACATGAATATATACTCTATGAGAAATGTTGATGAAAGTTCTAACCTTTAGCCAGATTTTTCCACTTAATAGTATATGAATAATTAAAATACACAATGTTCAAGTACAAGAAAATCCTTACAAAGTTAATAAGTAAAACTGTTTTCAATTCAATATTTTGAAATTTTCCTTTTAGAAATTTATGTCACATGGAAAAAATTAGTTCAATATAGTTTATTTGTGATTGATTAGTATTAATGATAAAAAACAAAAGAAATTACATTTGTTTCGATATATCGTAGTGACAGAACAGTTGAATGTAGTTTGAAATTTTGGATAAGACAGATATATATGAATAAAACTTACCAACTTGGTTATAGAAATGAGACTACAATACTTACAACTTTCACTTCAGAATTAAGTTACATTAAAAGTAATTTTATTACCAATAAAAAAAGATATATTTTAATATATTTAATATTTATCATAATCATTTTAATAATTTGACTAGATAAATGCTTTAGAGTGTGTGTGGTTGTCCAACTTAGTCTATCCCTGAACCAGATATAAAATCTGCAACTATAGAAAGAATAGTGAAAATTAACATTATTTGAAACATCTGGACTTAAATTATACTACTTAAAGTTACACATGTTTTGAACAGTAAACAATTTGGTTTTAACCTATTAACCACTTGCAACCAAGATATTTTGTTTATATTCCCACCAGGCCTTCATTACCATTTAGAAATTAATTTAAATCACTATCTGATTCATTGTTGAAATAATATCCAGGACAAGGAAAATTCTCAAGACACATCTTGTGAGCCACTCTCAGGTGGTTAAATGGAAAAGTACTAAATCTTTATATTGAACTTGTTTTGAAGTTTTTCTATAGTAGAGAATATATAGATAAAAAGTACATGAGTGAATGTTAGCAGTAAATCAATTTCTAATATATAAACTCTGATTGTAAAACCCAGTTTTTGCTTTAACAACTATAAAAAGACTTTATTCTATAACTTTTAAAGGCATTTTGAAGATACAAACCAGTCAAAATTATAATAGCCAATAAACAATTTAAAAAAGTTGTTTACATTTGAATTTTGTTCATTTTAGAAATAAAATGTCTTTTCTAGGTCATAAAGCTTCTTTTATTATCTAAATATAGTGTAATATCTAAATATAGTGTAATATCTAAATATAGTGTAATATCTAAATATAGTGTAATATCTAAATATAGTGTAATATCTAAATATAGTGTAATATCTAAATATAGTGTAATATCTAAATATAGTGTAATATCTAAATATAGTGTAATATCTAAATATAGTGTAATATCTAAATATAGTGTAATATCTAAATATAGTGTAATATCTAAATATAGTAATATCTAAATATAAATATGTAATATCTAAATATAGTGTAATATCTAAATATAGTGTAATATCTAAATATAGTGTTAACCATAGAAATTAAAAACAGGAAATACTTAAGGTGAGAAAGAGCTATAGTGTGAAAGATAGACTGAGTAACATTAAAAAAAAAAGAATTTATTTAATTTACAAAGGAAGATACTTTTTGCAAAAGACAGAAAATCAGTAAGAAGGAGTGAGACTTGATTCTGTCAAATTAATTAATGTTGCGAAAGGAAGTTACGTGTCAAACGAAACAGAATTCTAAAAAGATAAACAAAAAAAGAAGAACACATTTGACTGTGGAGAAAATTTGGACTTGGGACCACCCTGAAGAATATCCATTAATTATCTTTCAGAGATATCATTTAATTTTGGTTCTTGGGTCCAGCGAGTGGGGAGACCCATCTGTTGTATGGACGAATCTTGGCATGATTAAAGAGAAATCGTGGATGAAAGTGATTATGATTTTTTCAAACTATTGACGTCAGAAGTGTTGATCAAAATAGGCATCTGGTGATAATGAGAAAAAATTTTAATGTGAAAAATAAAGAATTTAATTATTTTTTAAAATGCTTAACCCAGTCAAAAAGTTGGCTAAAGTGGATTTGGAATGTGATAAGGAATTGAATGGCAATCTGGGAATTTGTAAATGTTTTGGCTGAAGGAAAAGGAAAAAAAAAAAAAAAAAAAAGGATTTTGTAAACATGAGGGCCAGTCTAGCCACACTCACACTGCTGAGAGATCATTGGCTAAGAAGCAGCATGGGTAGCAGGCGGAGGTGAATGTATGAGAAAGACAGAGAAGTTGTTAACACCCATTGAGGGGATTGGTATGAGATACCAATGTGAGAGAGGAAGAGTCTAGGAGGATAACTCTCCTCTGACATTCCCTCACGGATGAAGGAGGAACCCCGAAGTGGAAAGTGATTAATCTTCCAAAAATGGGAAGTAATTAATTTTCCTGGCCTAAGAAGAAAGAGAATTTTTGTTGGGAATTAAGAATTGTCAAAGAACCCAAACCACAACAGGCCCCACCCGTGGAGTTGGTCAGTGTCCATATAAACAAACGTTCTCGAGGCAGCTGAACAGAGTTTTTGAGTTTTTTTTGGCAGAGTTTCAAGAGAGTTCAGGAGTTGCACTTGGAGACCAGTCTCGCAGAAGCTGACCAAAAGATTTCCACGCCCTTTTGACTTAGTCTTCCTACCAAAAGCAAGTTTTTATTGACGAACAATTTAAGATACCATAACTCGCTTAAGAAATGCAAAAAGTGTCATGAATCCATAGAAACAGGCTGGGAGAGAAACATTCTCCTGTATTCAACAGATAAAGTTAATTGTTATTTCTCAACATATTTGAAACTCGTGAGTTTGTTTTATTATTTTTTTTTTTTTACTTACGCTTTGTGCAGTATCACCTTTACCCCGGATTCAGCTTGCACTGCAGCCTGACACCGATTGATCAAAATCACAATGTGGGTAGGTTAAACTTGGGATCAAAGCAGTTACTTGTAACCAGATGTTGGAAGTGAGCTAGGAACGACAAGTTGGTATCAAACCAGAAACTACCAGATCGACTGGGACACAGGCTGGTGGCAGCGACAACGAGTCAACCCCAAACACTGGTGGAAGAAACCTTACAGCTTTGCGCTGCAACTTGGGAGTTGACATGGGCCGACAGTGACAAGTGCCATATATTGACGTTGTAGACCAGTGGACATCACATGTTGGCACTGACTGCAACTGCAACCACCGGTGGGTGTCACAGATGATTTGCACTATGAATTTGTTTATAAGCCTCTGCTATAGCTAATATTCCTGGAACAGTGCATATTCAATCATCAATTGAAAGTGGTATTATATCAAGTCCTATTTGAAGACAAATACTGATGGTTCAGTGAATATCATTCAACCAAGGCCATCAAAAATAATAAATTTTTGCCTTTGGTTGGAACTAAACTTTTGATTACAGCACTGGACAGATGTAATATCAATGACTTGGAAAATAGTATGCTGCAGCCCATTGGCTTTAGTGCATGTAACTGAAGGTCATTTGATGTGGTTCTATTACATAAAAGCTAGAGTTGTTTGGATACTCAGATTCACTGAGTGTTTTTTTTCTTTCTTTTTTTGTTCCTTTAGAGGTGAGGTATGGAGTGTCATTAAAAGTTATAGCAGTGAAATGGATATTACCTTTATAAGTTTTTAACTTTATCAGAATACATTGCAAGGAATTTGTGGGTCTATTCAGCCTGCTTCTCCCATTAAGAAGAAAAAACTACTACTCAGGTTTGTAAAGTTCATCATGCACTGAACAGAAGATTAAATGTAAATTTATCACCCTGGTAGGGTTTCAGATATGGAAAACACTTTTACATTTAAAAAAAAAAAAAAAAAAAAAAAAAAAAAAAAAAAAAGAAAAGAAACAGATACCTGATTAAAAAATACATTATGCTTATTATCTTCCATGGTGCCATTTTAAAATTGAAGAACTATAAAATGTATCCTTTTTTTTGTTTTTAAAAAAATGTAAATTTCATTTTAACTTTTGAAATAAAGCTCATACCTAAAATTAATAAACAAATTGTTTACAAAAAAAAAAAAACACTGATTACAATTTGAAAATTATTAGTTGTTTCAATTTTTTATTGACCCATGTGCCAAAGTTAAGCTTATCCAGTTCATTTTTCATTTTATCTTTTTTATAAAATGTAACCAGTTTAATTTTTTTGATAAGAAAATATAAGTAAATTATTAACTTAATCCCCAAATTTTGAAAAAATTAGAGATAATATTGCTAGCCACATATGTAAATGAAATGAATGATCATTAAAAGGAAAACTGGATATTTTAATTTTTTATGAACAAATGTGGAATAATTTAAACATCTAATGTATCCAGTTTATATATTTATTCTTCTATTTAATATGAATTCTGTTTAATTTAATTTTTTTTTTTTTTTTAAAGAAAATGCATAAAAAACAACAGCTGAGGTGAAAGTGGTTCGAATGTAGTGGTTTTGAAAAAATACAATGAACTGTACTTTATATAGTTTTAAAAATGCACCATTAAGGAAAATATAAGAAAAAAGATTTAAACTGCTAATCCCAAGACAAATCATGGTTAACAAGAGATAATACAAAACCTAATTTTGAAGAGGGTTAAGTCTAGGGGAATTAGTTCTCGCTTAGTAAGGAGCAACATTTTTCTGTCACCTGACAGTCATCCAGCGACTTTCTAGCATAAATGCGTTTGGGATAAAAGTCCCCAGAACCTATCCTTTGCTCGAAATCTTTTTAGGATGCCACCAACTTTCCGAAAGAATTCTGGTAGTGAAACTGAAAGGGAAGTTTTTCAACGTGACTATTATAGTAGTGTCCTCACTGACGGAAAAAAGCAAGGAAGAGGACCCAATTTTTCTACTCCATGCTGGACAATGCCAGGGCTCTATGCAAATCACAGGAAGTCATCATTATCATGGGAAACCTAAAACACCAAAGTAGGCAGGAAAGGGCAGGGGATATAGCAGGAAGATTCGGACTAGGAACCTGCAATGAATGGGGAGAAAATGAATCCAATGGTGCACAGCCGATGACCAGGTAATAGCCAACATATGGTTCCAAGAACATCCAAGACAACTATGGACATATAGGAGCCCAGGAGGAGAAACTAAAAAACTAAATTGATTATATAACCATTAACAAAAGATTCAGGAACACAATGATTCACTGCAAGACCTACCCTGTGCTGACTGCATGTTTTATCATCGCCAACTTATAAAATAAACCAAGAGTGAAATTGAAAAAGCCCAACGTAGCACCCAAACTGCAATACAACAAACTCCCTGAGCAACCCTAACCTAAAAGAAAAATATATGGACAATGTGAAAAGATACAAGGCAACACATTGAAAACTCAAAATGGGACGACTAAGAGACACTTTAGTGACATCAGCAAATGATATCATCCCAAAAGAGACAAAACAAAGAAGAAAAAAATGAATGAATGACTGATGAGATCCCGATATGATGGAAAGAAGACAGAAAACTCTGCCAAGAGTCGGAACAAAGTACAGAAAATTACACAATGAAATAAGGTTATAAAATGCAGGCAAGCTAAAGAATAGTGTTAAACTAAAATTCATGCAGAAATAGAAAGATTGAGTACTACCAGCAAAAGAGATATGCACAAACAAATAAAGCAACTAACAGGACAGAAGACATGCTCGTCAACAGGCTGCTTAAATCAAAGAATGGAAGACTCAAATTAGAGTAAAAAAAATTTTCAATGCTGGAGCAGGTATATTGAGAACCTTCCACAACCAGCAATAGAAAAAAACTATTGGAATTTGAAACCAAAATAAAAGCAGCACTAAATTGAACAGAAACAAACTGCAATTGGAATTGTAACAGAAATGCTGACAGCCTTAGATGACTTTTGGCATAGACAAGATCACAGAAATAACAAATGAAGTCTACAACAGCAGGGATATACCGGAGACCTCAGCAGATCTATCTTTCATGGCAATAAAAGAAACCAGGCACAAACAAATGCAAACTCCACTGAACAAAAAATGAGCCACGGATAAAACTCATCATCTGTATTCTGATGAATAGAGTGTACAGCAGAATCAGGCCAGAGATAGGAATAGTGTGGGGTTTATAAAGACACCAGAACAAAAACATGATATTCATGCTCAGAATGTTATGAAATAGTGATACAAATACAGAAGTATGTCTATGTTTTATAGACTATGCAAAAGCCTTTGACAAAGTGCAAACAAGGATCTGCTCAGCAACCTTGATATATCCAGGAAAGATATGTGACACTATTTAGCTAAGGTAATTGGCTAACTAATTAAGCATAGAAATTAAAATGAGAAATACTTAAAGTGAGAAAGAGCTATAACGAAAGACAGAGCGACATTTTTTTTTAAAAAAAAAAAAAAAAAAAAAAAAAAGAATGGGAAAAGATTTTATTTCATTTATGAGGAAAGATATTTTTTCGCAGAAGACAGAAAATCCGTAAGAGAAAACCAGATTTTGGATTCTGTCAGAATTAATTAATATCATGATCAGATAGTGACACGACAAGGAAAACAGAATTCTAAAAGATAAACAAAGCCGGGCCATGCATCCGACCTATGAAGGAATTTCAGTGAGACCACCCTAAAAGAATAACCACTAATTATCTTTCAGAGATATCATTTAGTTTTGGTTCTTTTCCAGCGTGGAGACCCATCTGTTATATGTCCGGATCTTGACATGAGAAAAGAGAGTTGAGAAGGGGATCATTGTTATTGTCAGACATGGTGACTCAAAAATGAGCATCTGAGGACACGAAAATTTTAAGACATGAGAAAAATAAAGAATTTGTTTATCAAGTAAAAAACTACCACCCTTGGTTTGAAGGTTGACTAGCAGTGATTAATGAGTCGGGTGGAGATTCTGCTAAGTGGATTTTGGGTGGCTCAGGATAAGATAAGAATTTAATTATGGCCATGTGGAATTCATAAGAATTCTGGCCGATAGAAAAGAAGGAAAGAAAAGAAAATAGAATTTGTTTTGGACGATAATTTTAAGAAGGCCAAGTCTAGCCACACCCACGCTGACGAGCGATCATTGACTGAGTGGTGGTGGTGAGTGATAGGCAAAGGTGAACGTATGAGAAAGACGGGGAAGTTGTTGACACCCACTAAGAGGATTGGTATGAGATACCAATATGAGAAAGGAAGAGTCTAGGAGGATAATTCTCCTCTGACCTCTCCTCAGAGACGAGGGAGAAAAACCTTCCAAAAAGGAAAGTGATTAGCTTCCAAAAAATGGGAAGTAATGAATTTTCCTGTCCTGGAGACAAAGAAAATTTTTTGTTGGGAATTGAGAGCTGTCAAACAACCCAAATCATTCAACAGGCCTCCAACCCGGTTTTGGTCGGTGTCCATATAAGAAACGAACGTCCCTGGAGTTGGAGTTGAGTTGGTCAAATCCATTGGAGATCAGAGATGCAGACACAGATTGACAGAGCTATGGATTTGTGACACTTACGCTTGTGCAGTATCACCTTTACCCCAGATTCAGTTTTTGCAATCAATGGCCTGGACGCCCAATTGATTGCATCTACCTAAGATCAAAGTCACAATGTGGGTAGGTTAGACTTGAGATCAAAGCAGTTACTTTGGTGACCAGGCATCGAACCGAAACATTGGAGGTGAGTGACAAGGAGTCAACTCCAAGACAGAAAGACTGAAAGAAACCTTTTGGGGAGTTGACCACGGGCCGACGTGCAGTGTCATATATTGATGTTGCGACCAGTGGATGTCCCATAGCTGGCATCGACCGCCAGTGTGTGTCAAGAAATATCAAAATTAATAATAAAATGAATGGAAATACAAATAACACATTAAAATGTAATGAAATTATAGTATTTTATGTACACTTCTGATAAAATTTCATAAGAAAAGTACCTATAAATTAATTAGACACCTTTCTTATGAAATTTAATTTCACTCTCAACAGTCTTATTTTACTTTCATTATAATATATTTTCCATAAAGCATTGTAAACTGTTATGATGTTAATTTGGGGTTAATAAAGACAAACGCCAAATAACATGTAACAATAAAATGGGGTTTATTCGGTTGGTAAGTTGGTACAGATATCGCCTGAGTAGTCTATAACTAACTCAGCTTCTTCTACACTGTCTTTTGACATGCCACTATTTAACGTCCTTGTTTGTAGACGAGTTCATCTTCAAGAGGGGTGGTAGGTTCCTACACAACATAAACGTAAAAGCTAAGTAAAAAAAAAAAAAAAATTAGAGCGCTGAATGTTTTCCTTAAAAATAACGAGGTAAATAATTTGTTCACTTAAATCTACATAATTAAACTTCTATCCTTCCAGAAGAAATTATCCTCACGTAATGCGTCAATATGTCATTCATTACCTGTCAAGTGACGCGAAAGGTTATGACTGGATTTGTTTAATTTTCAAACTACAGCTTTTCGGTGCAGAAACTGAATAATGCTGTTTTCAAAATATTTTAAATAACCATTATAATTTCTGATTTTCTTAAAATATGTTTTCAAAAAATTATAATTGATTTTTAAAAGAATTTCAAACTGAGATTTTCATTTTTCTTATAAAATGGAAAAAAATAGCTGATAGGATTGTTTATCTGTGAATTTTGCTGACTCAAAAAAACACACACACTCCTTTAATTCATGTCCTAACCCCCCCTCCTACTCCCCTCAAATTCTATGTATTCGCAGGTACTCTTCAGGCCAGCCAAACTGCGACACATTTTGCCACAGAATTGGCATACCCAATCAGTTTTGTTTACAGTGACATTATTCGGGTGCACACTAGGTTTTGCACATTTACTCAAATGGCTTTTGAAGCCGGCAAAAGATAGGCACAATTTTCCACATATATCACAATTAACGTGGTGAATTTGTGGACCCGGTGCTGGACCCTGTTTGCCTTTACAAATCAGACGTTTGTACGTCTGTAGTGCATACTGCTATTCTCAAAGGACTCAATGCTTTCGTGAATTAGTTTCCGCCACTTACTTCTATCTAAAGCCATTTTTTCCCAGTGGTCTACAGATAGTCCAGATTGTTTCAGATAAGATTTTATTGTGTCCTTAAATCTCTTCGGTTTTGATGCATTTCTCTTTTCTTCCCACATTTCACCATAGAACAGCCGTTTTGGTAGATGACTGTCATTCATACGCGCAATGTGACCAACCCATTGGAGACAATTTTTTCATTACCATCGACTGAATGCTTTGTAGCCCTGCTTTCTAATACTTCTGTATCTGAGACATGGGACTGCCATGTGATATGAAGTATCTGTCTCAGACACCATTGATGGAAGCCCTCAAGAAGTTTTAGTTGATGTTTATAGAGTGTCCATGTTTCGCTTGCATACAGGAGGACCATCAAAACACATACTTTGTACACAATGATTTCCGTATGTAACTCGATAACATGCTGGGAGCACACACGTTTTTTAAGTGCTGAAAAAGACCAAGAAGCCCTTTCAATGCGGAAAGAGATTTCTCTGTTGAGGCTGCATCCTTCAGAGAGGGTACTGCCAAGATATACAAAAGAATGTAATCATGCCTAATTTATTTCCTTCAACGAAGATAGTTGGTTCCATACAGGGTGATCCGGTGCTGGATCATACTTGACGCATCGTCTTTTTTTTTGTTGATCCTTAAACCGAATGAGTTACATGCAGATAAAAAATGGTTCATAAAAAGCATTGCAGCTCATCTTCTTCAGAATGTGCTTGATGTCACAGTCATCCATGTAGAGCAGCTCCCTCACCAATGAGGAAGAGACTTTTTTTGAAAAAGTAGTTCACGGACATTTATATACACTGCCAGATATCCGATATCTGATGTAAATATTGTTTGTTTTTCATAGAAGGCCACGAGAAAGACTATGGCTTAAGTAGATATTGAATAACATGGGTGAAGAAATGTCACCCTGTTTGACCCCATTGTTTATAGGTATTTCTTCAGATAGAGCGTTAAAGTTAACTCTAGCCTTCATTCTGTCATGAAGAGAACAAATCGGAGTTCTAAATTTCTCAGGGCAGCCCAGCTTTGATAAGATCTTCCAAAGAGTTGATCACACGTATGTCAAATGCTTTTGATAAGTCAATGAAACACTGGCACAACGGAAGATTTTGTTCTTTTATTCTTCTTCGCAATTGCTGTTAATTGAAAAATCATATCCACAGTGCGTGGTGGTTTTCTGCACAGAAACCACACTAGATTCTCCTGGTAGTATTCCATTGACAATTGTGTGGACTAATCTATTTAAAATAATCTGAAAAACCTTCAACAGTAGTAGACAGCAAAGATATAATTTCCTGTACTGCTGCAGAACCCATCTTGAACCCTTCATACAAAGACAAGTATTGCATCTCTCCAGTCCTGAGGTACTTCACTTCCCCATGCATTTTGGATGACTTGCTCCAGGAGATCGACCATTCTCCACCCACCATTCTTAGAATCTCTACTGTTATACCATTCATTCGGCGCTTGTTGTTTTCATTTGACACAGAAACTTTATCTCACCTTCTGAAGGTATCATCAAGAGCCATAATTGGCTCTGTGGTTGCTTAATGAGATACAGATTCATCAATCATTTGATACGACCAGAGTAAATGTTCACCCATTGTTTCTTGATATCCTCTGTTGTCTCAATATGGTACCGCCTTTGATTTGAGGAACAAAGTTAATTGCTGCAAAATATAGAGCTCTTCTGATTATTTGTAAAACAATCTCTTCGATTTTTACTATTTGCTGCAATTTGTGCCTCTGGTTTTTTCTTTGAACTATCACTGGTTTTGGATTTCAAGATAATGTTTAAAGCTACTTTTTGTAAAAACCTTGTATGTTTTTTGTAGCTTCCATTTTGTTGGTTAGATAGACTTGATGACAAGGTTTTCTGAAAAGATTGTGTTTTGTTTCAAGAAGTGCACTTTATAATTTCAGCAAACAAGTCTTGGCACTTCTTTTCTGAACTCCTAAAATGTCA
>CAHIKZ030001051.1:0-2500 GCA_903632075.3 Acanthosepion pharaonis
AAGCAGCAATAATAAGATGAAATAAAACTAGTAATAAAAAATAATAGTAATAATGAAGAGTGTATAGAGCCAGAGTGTTGGGATAAAAAGCAGCAATAATAAGATGAAATAAAACTAGTAATAAAATAATAGTAATAATGAAGAGTGTATAGAGCCAGAGGTTGGGATAAAAAGCAGCAATAATAAGATGAAATAAAACTAGTAATAAAATAATAGTAATAATGAAGAGTGTATAGAGCCAGAGTATTTGGGATAAAAAGCAGCAATAATAAGATGGAATAAAACTAGTAATAAAATAATAGTAGTAATGAAGAGTGTATAGAGCCAGAGTGTTGGGATAAAAAAGCAGCAATAATAAGATGGAATAAAACTAGTAATAAAATAATAGTAATAATGAAGAGTGTATAGAGTCAGAGTATTTGGGATAAAAGCAACAATAATAAGATGGAATAAAACTAGTAATAAAATAATAGTAATAATGAAGAGTGTATAGAGCCAGAGTGTTGGGATAAAAAGCAGCAATAATAAGATGGAATAAAACTAGTAATAAAATAATAGTAGTAATGAAGAGTGTATAGAGTCAGAGTGTTGGGATAAAAAGCAACAATAATAAGATGGAATAAAACTAGTAATAAAAAATAATAGTAATAATGAAGAGTGTATAGAGCCAGAGTGTTGGGATAAAAAGCAGCAATAATAAGATGGAATAAAACTAGTAATAAAAAATAATAGTAGTAATGAAGAGTGTATAGAGCCAGAGTGTTGGGATAAAAAACAGCAATAATAAGATGGAATAAAACTAGTAATAAAATAATAGTAATAATGAAGAGTGTATAGAGTCAGAGTGTTGGGATAAAAGCAACAATAATAAGATGGAATAAAACTAGTAATAAAATAAGAGTAATAATGAAGAGTGTATAGAGCCAGAGTGTTGGGATAAAAAGCAGCAATAATAAGATGAAATAAAACTAGTAATAAAATAATAGTAATAATGAAGAGTGTATAGAGCCAGAGTGTTGGGATAAAAAGCAGCAATAATAAGATGAAATAAAACTAGTAATAAAATAATAGTAATAATGAAGAGTGTATAGAGCCAGAGTGTTGGGATAAAAAGCAGAAAATAATAAGATGGAATAAAACTAGTAATAAAATAATAGTAATAATGAAGAGTGTATAGAGCCAGAGTGTTGGGATAAAAAGCAGCAATAATAAGATGGAATAAAACTAGTAATAAAATAATAGTAATAATGAAGATGTATAGAGAGTGTTGGGATAAAACAACAATAATAAGATGGAATAAAACTAGTAATAAAATAATAGTAATAATGAAGAGTGTATAGAGCCAGAGTGTTGGGATAAAAAGCAACAATAATAAGATGGAATAAAACTAGTAATAAAATAATAGTAATAAGAACACAGTAGTGCTTAATGTTGTCTAGCAGAAAATGTTTTCAGTCTCTTTTAATTCACTAATTTTTATAATAATTTGTATTAATCTGGTTAAATTTAATCATTGAGCGAAAGAGAAAATCTCTCACATTCTATCTTTATGCAGACAGCAGGATATGCTAAATATAAATTATAAAATGTCTTTCATTCATTGAATGACACAGACAATTGTTGTTTATCAAGACATCTAACAAGTTCCTTGTTTGTCTTTATCCGAAAGATAAAAGAAAGAATTTAAAAAAATATGTTGCTAGCTAATTAGTGAAGAATGAAGTGTTGTTTAGTGACAAAAAGAACTAAAAAGATTATCAAGCTGATCTTAATTGCCAAATGACAACAAAAGAGATTTTCTCAATACAAAAATCAAATCCGTCTGAATTTTTGAGATGACAAATAATCATTATCATGTATTTGCATTCCGACTAGCATTCTCATCTTGGTTGTCATACTGAAAATGTTTTTGTTGTTGTACCCTGTTCATGGCAGCAATCTACCTGCATATGAACTGAATAAGGGATTTGGTTTAGTATCCCAAGAATGTTAAAAAGTATGATAGATATGTAAAGTAAGCTGGAGGTTAGAAAAGCAAAAACATGAGTTTAACAAACAAGATGAAATTCATCTGAATATGAAGTTCTAAAATATGAAGGATATCACAGACTCAAAGTTGCAATTGACAGAAATTAAAAAAAAGAAACAAAACAAAAAAAACTGGACTTAAGAGGAAAAAAGAAATGTAACAAAAGAAAATTATACAAAACTATAGCAGTAAAAACAGCAAAAAAAACTTTTAGCCAACATTTATATTCTTGTGTCAAATGCAAACTTTCCACTCATTCATCTCTTCCTCTCTATTCCTCCATTTATCTCTCTCTCTCTCCCTTTTCACCCATTCATCTCTTCCTCTCTATGTCTCCATTCATTTCTCTTCCTCTCTATTCCTCCATTTATCTCTCTCTCCCTCTCCCCACATTCATCTATTCCTCTCTCTGTCTCCATTCATTTCTCTTCCTCTCTCCCCCTCTATTTATCTCTCTCTCCCCCTCTCCAC